>JAQBSW010013463.1:0-13908 GCA_029291075.1 Eudiplozoon nipponicum | reverse complement strand
TACAAAAAAGCATGAATACGTATATTCATAAGCACATGCATCCACACATACATACAAACATACATACATACATACATACACACAAAAGTAAATACATTCATATATACATTACCAAATGCATGCAGAGCCATACAAAAATCGAAAAAGACTTTGTTTCACTACCATAAGACGTTCACTAGGAATGGGTACCTAGTGTTCTTTTACAGTCCACATATAACCATGGCGATATACATACATCCATACATACATACATACATGCATACAAACATACATATACATACATACACATACATACATACATACATACATACATACATACATATACACACACATACATACATACATACATACATACATAAACATACATACATACATACATACATACATACATACATATACATACATACACATACATACATAAGCATACATACATACATGCATACATACATACATACATACAACATAAATACATACATACTTTTATTTTTTACTTTTAATTATGGCTGGCCCTTTAGAGGATAAGTCATTCCATTGATATCCTGAATTAAACTCTCCATGCCGGGCGGTTGGCAGCCATTTCGGTGAGTGGTGAGGGGACACCACTTGTACGAAATTCCCAAGAAACTCCATGAAAATGTCCGAAATACATACATACATACATACATACATACATACATACATACATACAAACACACACACATTGAGCTCCATGAAGTCTCGATGTCATATTACTAAAAGAATGAAAGATAATTGGACTCATTTAGTTATAATTAGGTTCAAGATAATCGCTATGCTTTTGGGGGTTGCCCATTACCATGGTTTCATTAAATGTTAGATTTGGCGTACGTACGAATAGAACCAGATAACGCTGTTAGTAAGAATGGCCGTGGTTTGCCAAACGTTAGGCCTGAAATCAGTGGCCAGTCAAAAGGAATAAAGAAATACGTAGACTGGATGAATAGGTTAACTTCTTTAAATACTGAATGCAAAAGAATAGAAGCCGTATATGGTTGCGCAAAAGGTCGAAACAAATTATGTTAGTGTAAAGACTGTATATTCCGGTGTCGGAAATAGAAAAAAAACTACGAAAGAAATGCACCTAAACTAAATTCTTTAAGTCAAACTTTAAGACTTTAGATAAACACCAATCCGATTTTATTTAACAAGCAGCACATCATAGAAAGACTATCGCCAGTCGCACACACGGATGCGTTTCGACCTCCTATGCTCATAATCAGAACATGACGGAAAACTGGTTAATAATGATCAATCTGAAAAATGAGGTATGTAAATGCCCCCAAGTAGATAGTGTTATTTGCAAAAACGACAAGTAGATAATATAATAAAAATGAAAAAACAATATATTAAGATGACGTCAGCATGCATCTTCCAAGTGCATATTCGGCAGCGAAGCTACACAAACGAATCAAACTGCAATGCAGACAAATTATGATCGACAAGCGACCAAATAGAAATAATTGATAAACTTACATTGTAGCTGAAGGAAGTTCTATTATAGGTGCACACAGGCGTGTTCTAGGTTCCTCTGGGTCGGGCAGATTTACGAAGCGCATAAACAAGTCGTACAGAGCACCTTCTGGTGGATCAGATCCAAGAACTGCGTTACGCGTCACAATCGGCCTAAAAAACGAATAAAATGGCAAATTTTAAAACATCGAGTTATAAAACTAGGGGAAAATTGCACTGAATTAAAAAATAATTGTTAGATAGTGTTAGTAAATTGAGACCTTTGGCTGTGTAAATGCTGAATACGGAATTGATTTATATATCAACGAATTTTGATTTGTCGTAAAACAAGTCTATTAGGCTATGGCAAATCAGTTGACAGCTACAGGTGTGTTGCTAGTTCACGCCTCAGTGAAAAGCTTCGTTGCAACTACCGAGTTTACCAGTAAGGATGAAATAATGATCAGGTAGATAGTAATTCGTTTATGCGTGTAGCTTTCGCACGTTATATTACATTTACTATAATCAATGTTGCGAACTTGATATAAACACCTGACCCATCAAGCACCTACATTTTGTCAGTATAAACTAGAATTGTATAGTGTAGAAAAGGAAATTCATCCAGAAGACCGGTTTCGTCCTTATTGGGAACTCATCAAGTACTGGCCAGAATTTGCCGCGGACAGGACTCGAACCTGGGCACGTCTGCTTCGGAATCTCGTGCTCTAACCACTGAGCCATCCTGCCGCACAATACACTACACACAATTTTCAGTTATATACTAACTAATGTAACTTGGTTAGTCAATTTTTCCTTTAGGTGGAGCTCATATGGCATCCATTTAGACCCAAAGTTCCAACTAACCATCCCAATCTGTCATTACTGAACAGACACCACATTACATGGGGAAGTGGTATTGAAATGAACATTTATATAATTAAACGAACATTGGTTGCGCGGGTAATGATAACAAGTATTATAATCAAGTTTGCGATCTTGATATAAACACCTGACCCATTAATTACTTACATATGTCAGTATAAAATAAGAATTGCATAGTGTATAAAAGGCAATTCATCCAGTAGACCGGTTTCGTCCTTATTGGGAACTCATCATGTACTGGCCAGAATTTGCCGCGGACAGGGCTGGAACCTGGGCACGTCTGCTTCGGAATCTGATGCTCTAACCACTGATCTACCTTGCCGCACACTACACACAATTTTAAGTTATTTAATAACTAATGTAACTTAATTAGTCTTTTTTACTATAGGTGGAGCTCATAATGCATATCTAAATTATTGTACCCGAATATAGTTTTGGCAAGTAAATCAATAATTCTCATATATTAACACAGCGATAGTCTCTATGCAATCCTACTTCTCTGTTCCTATTTACGTAATTCTGGAAACCTGGGTGATCTGAGCAAAGCAAGTTTTTATTTAAATAAAAGTACAATCGGCAAATGCCTTAGTTCAAATTTTACGAACAAAACCTAATTTAACAACATATAAAGATTATAACGCATGTGGTCTAAAATGTAGCACCAACTTGTATGTTAGCTAAGTATAACGCGCAGCCTTCGCAAGTCGCCAAAGCGACTCATCGGAATCATTATACCTAGCACATTTGATAGCCAAACAGCAAGCCTGATTGGCCACTTTTAATAAAAAACGAAATATTTCTTAGGCGTTTCCAATCAGTAAGGGCACAAAATATATTCATTTCATATCTAATGTTTAGTTTAGTCGTTATTACGCATTTGTAATTTTAATTGGGAAATAAATACTGTGTGGAATTATACATTTATTATAAGGAATGTATAAACAACACAGACATAAAAGGTCATTTCCTTTTCGTCAAACTCAACTCGACTATAATATCTGGTACTTTATACAGCCAGTTTATTAAAGCAAGGGGATAAAATTGGATTGAACTCATAATACGATCGCAAACAAGTTGCGAAGTGCTTACATGCTAGGAAACGCGCATGCAAACACATACACATATAAAAATAAAAGTTTACATTAAAATTGCGGCAGAACAACGAAATTAGATTAATGAAGCCAGACAATAGCTCAGGTACCGATCTTATCAAACCCTATGATTGTATTAATCAGAGGACGAACAGAGATTCAGACCATACAAAGTAAATAAAGGTAGATCAGAAACAAGCAACGATTAAGTGTGACGTGTGATCAAAAATTCGTGGGGCGCAACTCAACGAAGAACCGATGATACGAATTATAATCATACGTAACCGCAAACAAACAAAACCGGTGGGCACACGTGAGACCAGAATGCACGGCATGCCGAAGGTACACAAAGTAATTAAACAATCAATGATTGCGCGGTTGGTGGTAACATTTCTTTAACTCAAGTTTGGTTAATTTCTATTGGATTGGTCTTTACTTCAATCTCGCAAACTTGATTCAAATTATTGATAAACAAATCGGTTGAGACGAGCAACTTGCTGCCATTAAGGCCCATCATGTCAATAAACAGTATTCGGTGGCACTAATTGGCGAGAGGACTAAAAGCAATTCTGCAATCGGTACAAACTGAAATATCCAACTTTTGTGTTCGCTATACTTTTGACTTTGTAAATAGAGCAAAATTGCACTCTGTCGAAAACAAAATAAAATGATTTATTTCGACATAAAATATCTATTTACAAGCATCATCGATTTCCTCTGTTTGTTCATCGATAACAACCGCCTATCGTTCCCCATACCTACAAGTCATGTAATAATTTATCTCAAAATGTGTATTAAAGATGCTCTCTTCACCTTTAATGGTCAATATTTCACGCAAGTCGAAGGAATTGCGATGGACAGCAGGTTATGATGTTTATTAACTGACGTCTACATGTTTTATCTAGAAATATTAAAACTATAACAACTAATTCAGAAATACCTCCATGTATATGTGAGGTATGTTGATGACACCTTCTTAATCACAAATGAGGAAGTCAAAAATGTATGGCATGCTTAAATATTTTAACAACGTGGATAATCTTATTCCGTTAAATTTCGAGTGCAAAGGCCCTCAGTCTTACACGCTGTCAGTTCATGGTGTATTGGTATCGAAACTGGAAGGTGCTAGTCTGAAAAGGGAAATATATCGAAAACAGACATTGACAGGACAGTACATACATTACCACAGCACAGTCTCAATTACGCAAACGTGAAACTTGATAAAAAAATTTATCTGAATAATAATATAATAAGTTCCAACTAACCATCCCCAATCTGTCATTACTGAATAGACACCACACTACATGGGGAAGTGGTATTGAAATGAACATTTATATAATTAAACAAACATATGTTGCGCGGGGGCTGATAAAAATTACTATAAAAAATAAATCACCACCCGCGCAAAAGTGTTCGCGTAATTAAATAAATGTTCATTTCAATACCACTTATCCATGTAGTCTGGTGTCTGTTCAGAAATGACAGATTGTGGATGGTTAGTTGGAAATCTGAGTCTAAATGGATGCCATATGAACTCCACCTAAAGGTAAAATAGACTAACCAAGTTACGGTAGTTAGTATATCATTGAAAATTTTATGTTTAGTGTACGGCAGGATGGCACAATGTTTAGAGTACCAGATTCCGAAGCAGACGTGCCCAGGTTCGAGTCCTGTTCGCGGCAAATTATGGACAGTACGTGATGAGTTCCCAATTAGGACAAAGCTGATCCACTGGATGAATTGTAATGTAAAGGATAAGATCTGTACATTCAAACTGTCCAACATGGTTCATTTTTATAAACGCCATTTCAGTTCAGTCCACAATGTAATCGGGACTAACCAATTGCGAAGGATGTGAATTAAAGAAGATTTTGGATTATGTACGACAACGTTTTCGCAATAACTGAACACGCTGTTTATAAAAGTCGCACCCCAAATTAGGCGGATTTCCAAATGTTATGCTAAGCTAAAAGCGCACAAATAATTATGTACAGTTGAGGCTGTTTGGTGCAAAATTATTAATCCTCAGCTAAATAAACAAAAGAAGATAGAACATGTTTTAAATATAGTGTGGAAAAGGCAATTCATCCAGTAGACTCGTTTCTTCCTTTTTGGGAACTCATCGCGCAATGTGCGGCAGGGTGGCTCAGTGGTTAGAGCACTAGATTCCGAAGAAAACGTGTCCAGGTTCGAGCCCTGAAATCGGCAAATTCTGGACAGTACGTGATGAGTTCCAAATAAAAACAAAACGGTCCACTGGATGAATTGCCTTTTACACATTATTAAATTCATAGTTCATACTGACAAATGTAAGGACTTAATGGGTCAGGTGTTTATATCAAGTTCGCAACCTTAATTAAAAAGTAGTTGTTATCACTGCCCCCGCAAACAATCTTCGTTTAATTATGTTTTAAATATAAACTGGAAATTATTTTTGTGTGTATATATATGTGTGTGTGGACGCGTTTCGCAGCATGTATGATTTCCATTTACTGTAAATCTTTGTATAATGTGTGTTTAATTCAGTCTCATCCCGCTTGCTCTAATAAAAGTAATACAGTAGAACTCAGTTCTGGCGAAAAGAAAAGAACCTTTTTTATCTTTTAAATACTGTTTGTTGCGGAGAAATAATATATATGCAAGTCTGTATTATGTATTGCGAACCTAGTAACAAATTAGTTCAGTTGTGACCAGAAGGATAAACCAAAGACAGCATGAATGGAAAGTATAATATCATGCATATTTGTTTTGTATTTAATGGCGACTCATCAGTTGGAGCCGGTATTACGCCATTTAACCACTATATATTTGGGTGAGGAATGTGGGATAATAGGACGGTACAATCTCCTAGACGAATGCGTATACCTATAGTAGTGAAGCTAATATCATACAGTTTCGAAAATGCGACTTCCACACTGACTCACTCTATATGATATATATACCGAGTCTGTAAAGGATACTAACGCTATGGCTGTTGAGTCAGTAACCGATACCAACATTGTAGTACCAAAAAGGTACATGGTACTAACACTATGGATGCCGAGTCGGTACAAGGTACCGATATGATGGATATCTATTAATGCTATATTTCACCGAAATTGAGAAATAAAACTATTTCTGAACACCTGTTACTCTAGTAAATCCATACACTCTGGCCTTGATCGATATCAGTTATCACATTTCGCAGTAAGCATGACATCATTGAATTCAATATATAACAGTTAAATACTGTTTTTTAGGATAAAAAACCTGATATTAGAACAGACAATAAAAAATAATTTAGGAACTAAACAAATATAAATTGATATATCTTGGATGAGGATACCACATTTGCCACAAATTGTTTTTTTACCGGAATTATGATGTCATCGCCGATGATGCGTTTGGAAATAAAGTCCCAAAATTCGGAGAATGTCTCGAAAATCTTGTTCCAACGTCGTTTTCAGATAAGCAGCTGATGGAGGGCTACAAAATGAAAGGACAAGTGAGAGCCTATCAGTCAAAACGAAATATCGGTGCACACAGAAATGTAAAGAATTCAAGATTTTACCGACTTACGTGTGCTATCAATTGTACCACACAAGAAAACGGCGGTGAGAATAAAACCTAAGGACTTCATTCTTATGTGATAGTTATTCATTTTGCATCAAAATCATTTTTTTAAATCGCATAAATAATGATCAATGGTCATTTGGCTGATATTTAGATCAACTCTGAAATTTGACTTCTAATCAGTTCGCAATTCTTCCTTTAACAGAATTTAAACATTACAGGGTTTCTTAAATCAAAATTGAGATCTTGATATAAACCAGTTATAAGCATACACTGGCCAGTGAAAACAAAGCATTATATAATTTCGAAAAGGCAATTCATCCAGTAGACCGGTTTCGTCCTAATGGGGATCTCATCACGTACTGCCCAGTATTTGCCTCAAACAGGGCTCGAACCTGGGCACATCTGCTTCGGAATCTGGTGCTCTAACCACTATGCCACCTTGCTGCACACTACACAATATTAAGTTATATAATAAGTTAATTTTTCTCATGAAGCCTTTCCGTAAAGTAGAGCCTATATGGCATACCTGTTGACCTAACGTTTCAAATAACCTGCTCAAATCTGCATTGATAGAACAGAAATCAAGCTACCCGGAGACAGTGTATTGAATGGAACATCTGTATTTTTAAATGAGCATTTGTTGCGCGGGCGATGACAGCAATTACTAAAATCAGGGTTGCGATATTGATATAAACACCAGTCTCCTTATTTACATGCGTATGTCGGTATGATCTAAGACTTGCATAATCTAGAAAAGGCACATCATCCAGTAGACTGGTTTCGTCCTTATTGGGAACTGGTCAGGCATTGCCCACAATTTGTCGTGGACAGAGCTCGGACCTAGACACGTCTACTTCTAAGTCTAGTGCTCTGACCACTAAGCCACATCGCCGCACAATAAAAACAATTTTCATTTATGTACTTATCGATTTTTCTTTGTAGACTTTCCTATAAGTGAAGCCTGTATGACACACCTTTAGACCCAAAATTCCAACTAACCACCGCAAATCTGTTATTATAGAACAAAAACCACATTACCTGGGGACATAGTATTGAAATGAACATTTATATAATTAAATGAACATTGGTTGCGCGGGCAGTGATAACAATTATTTAAATCAAGTTTGAGATCTTGATATAAACACCTGACCCATTATGTACATACGTTTGTCAGTATAAACTAAGAATATTAAAATTTATCAAAGGCAATTCATCCATTATATCGAGGGTTTCTTTATTGTGAACTCTTTCCATACAGTTGAGAGCCTTGTTCGCAGAAAATTGTGGACAATACGTGAATTGTTCCTAATTAGGAAGAAACAGTTCTACTAGATTGCCCCTTCTACATTATCCACTGCGCCATCCTAACGTAAGCTATTTACATTTCCATTAGGGTATATTTGAATGTAATTTAGTTTAGCATTTTGTGCAGTTGGAGCCGGTTATGCATCTCTTTCGAAACAAAGTTCCAACCATCCATTACCAATCTGCCATTATGCAATAAACATCACACTACCTATGGAGGTATCATTGAATTGTAGATATATACAGTTTAAAATAAATCATTATTAACTTTTATCGCCAACCGTGCAATCAATATTTGTGAATCTGTACATATATTCAATTTAATACTACTTCCACAGGTCGTGAGGTGTCTTTACTATAATTAGAGATTGGCGGAAGCTACATTGAACTTTAGGTCTAAAAAGATGCCATATAGACTCAAACGGAAATGAAGGTTAGGAAAGTTGATATTTAAACAGAAAATTTTGTGTAGTTCGTCAACAGTTTGCGTAGTGGATAGTGTCGCAGACTTAAAAGTGAATATGCCCCGGTTCGTGTCCCGTGCGCGTCGAAGTTCTGGTCATTTATTGAATAGTTCCCAATTTGGACGAAACCAGTCTACTGGATGAATTACATTTGCTAACAAAAAGAAACAGTTTGGTATTAGTTGTTATAACAAGCTCGCCAAATTGGTTTAACTAACATTTTATCACGATCCGTGCAATCGATAATTGTTTAATTAAGCTTACTTCGTAATAAATGGAAACTCTTGTAGAAACAACTGAGGCTGATGTTGCGAACCTAGTAACAAATTAGTTCAGTTGTGACCAGAAGGATAAACCAAAGGCAGCATGAACGGAAGTATAATCTCATGCACATTCGTTTCGTGCTTACTGGCGACTCATCAGTAGGAGCCGGTATTACGCCCTTTAACCACTATATATTTTGGTGAAGAATGTGGGATAATAGGACGGTACAATCTCCTAGACGAATGTGTAAACCGGTAATAGTGAAGCTAACATAATCTAAAGTCAACGACAATACGACTTCAATGCTAACTCACACTATATAATATATATACCGAGTCTGTAAAGGATAATAACACTATGGCTATTGTGTTAGTAACCGATACTAATATTATTGTACCGCAAAGGTACATGGTACTAACACTATGGTTTCCGAGTCGAAACATGGTACCAGCATGCTCGATTTCAATTTATGCTATAGTTCGCCGAAATTGAGATTTACAACAATTTCTGAACACCTGTTACTCCAGTAAATCCATACACCCTGGCCTTGATCGATATCAGTTATCACATTTCGCGGTAAGCATGACATCATTCATTTCAATATATTACAGTCAAATACTGTTTGTTGCGAAGAACTAATATATATGCAGGTATGTATTAGGTTTTGCGAACCTAGTAACAAATTAGTTCAGTTGTGACCAGAAGGATAAACCAAAGGCAGCATGAACGGAAAGTATAATCTCATGCACATTCGTTTCGTGCTTACTGGCGACTCATCAGTAGGAGCCGGTATTACGCCCTTTAACCACTATATATTTGGTAGAAGAATGTGGAATAATAGGAAGGTACAATCTCCTAGACGAATGTGTAAACCTGCAATAGTGAAGCTAACATCATCTAAAGTCTACGACAATGCGACTTCAACGCTAACTCACCTATATAATATATATACCGAGTCTGTAAAGGATACTAACACTATGGCTATTGTGTTAGTAACCGATACCAACATTATTGTACCGAAAAGGTACATGGTACTAACACTATGATTTCCGAGTCGGTACATGGTACCAACATGATGGATATCAATTTATGCTATAGTTCACCGAAATTGAGAATTACATCTATTTCTGAACACCTGTTACTCCAGTAAATTCATACACCCAGGCCTTGATCGATATCAGTTATCACATTTCGCGGTAAGCATGACATCATTCAATTCAATATATAACAGTTAGATACTCTCTGTTACGCAGGTATAATATATATGCAAGTATGTATTAGGTGTTGCGAACCTAGTAACAAATTAGTTCAGTTGTGACCAGAAGGATAAACCAAAGGCAGCATGAACGGAAAGTATAATCTCATGCACATTTGTTTCGTGCTTACTGGCGACTCATCAGTAGGAGCCGGTATTATGCCCTTTAACCACTATATATTTTGGTGAAGTATGTGGGATAATAGGACGGTACAATCTCCTAGACGAATGTGTAAACTTGCAATAGTGAAGCTAAAATCATATAAAGTCTACGACAATGCGACTTCAACGCTAACTCACACTATATAATATATATACCGAGTCTGTAAAGGATACTAACACTATGGCTATTGTGTTGGTAACCGATACCTTTTTGAAATCGATGAGTACCGGTTACTAACACTATGGCTTCCGAGTCGGTACATGATACCAACCTGATGGATATAAATTTATGCTAAGGTTCACCCAAATTGGGAATTACAACAATTTCCGAACACCTGTTACTCCAGTTAAACCATACACTCTGGCCTTCATCGATATCAGTTATCACATTTCGCGGTAAGCTTGACATCATTCAATTCAATATATTACAGTTAAATACTGTTTGTTGCGAAGAACTAATATATATTCAAGTATGTATTAGGTTTTGCGTACCCAGTAACAAATTAGTTCAGTTGTGACCAGAAGGATAAACCAAAAGCAGCATGAACGGAAAGTATAATCTCATGCACGTTCGTTTCGTGCTTACTGGCGACTCATCAGTAGGAGCCGGTATTACGCCCTTTAACCACTATATATTTGGTAGAAGAATGGGGAATAATAGGACGGTACAATCTCCTAGACGAATGTGTAAACCTGTAATAGTGAAGCTAACATCACCTAAAGTCAACGACAATGCGAATTCAATGCTAACTCACACTATATAATATATATACCGAGTCTGTAAAGGATACTAACACTATGGCTATTGTGTTAGTAACCGATAACAACGTTATTGTACCGAGAAGGTACATGGTACTAACACTATGGTTTCCGAGTCGGTACATGGTACCAATATGATGGATATCAATTTATGCTGAAGTTCACCGAAATTGAGAAATACAACAGCTTCTGAACACCTGTTACTCCAATAAATCCATACACTCTGGCCTTGATCGATATCAGTTATCACATTTCGCGGTAAGCATGACATCATTCTGTTCAATATATAACAGTTAGATACTGTTTGCTGCGGAGAACTAATATATATGCAAGTATGTTTTAGGTGTTGCGAACCTAGTAACAAATTAGTTCAGTTGTGACCAGAAGGATAAACCAGAGGCAGCATGAACGGAAAGTATAATCTCATGCACATTTGTTTTGTGCTTACTGGCGACTCATCAGTAGGAGCCGGTATTACGCCCTTTAACCACTATATATTCGGTAAAAGAATGTGGAATAATGGGACGGTACAATCTCCTAGACGAATGTGTAAACCTGTAATAGTGAAGCTAACATAATCTAAAGTCAACGACAATACGACTTCAATATTAACTCACACTATATAATATATATACCTAGTCTGTAAGGGATACTAACACTATGGCTATTGTGTTAGTAACTGATACCTTTTTTTTAAATCGATGAGTACCGGATACTAACATTATGGTTTCCGAGTAGGTACATGATACCAACCTGATGGATATAAATTTATGCTAAAGTTCACCCAAATTGAGAATTACAGCAATTTCCGAACACCTGTTACTCTAGTTATACCATACACTCTGGCCTTCATCGATATCAGTTATCACATTTCGCGGTAAGCATGACATCATTCAATTCAATATATTACAGTTAAATACTGTTTGTTGCGAAGAACTAATATATATGCAAGTATGTATTAGGTTTTGCGAACCTAGTAACAAATTAGTTCAGTTGTGACCAGAAGGATAAACCAAAGGCAGCATGAACGGAAAGTATAATCTCATGCACATTCGTTTCGTGCTTACTGGCGACTCATCAGTAGGAGCCGGTATTACGCCCTTTAACCACTATATATTTGGTAGAAGAATGTGGAATAATAGGACGGTACAATCTCCTAGACGAATGTGTAAACTTGTAATAGTGAAGCTAACATAATCTAAAGTCAACGACAATGCGACTTCAATGCTAACTCACACTATATAATATATATACCGAGTCTGTAAAGGATACTAACACTATGGCTATTGTGTTAGTAACCGATACCAACATTATTGTACCGAAAAGGTACATGGTACTAACACTATGGTTTCCGAGTCGGAACATGGTACCAATATGATTGCTATCAATTTATGCTATAGTTCACCGATATTGAGAATTACAACAATTTCTGAACACCTGTTACTCCAGTAAATCCATACACCCTGGCCTTGATCGATATCAGTTATCACATTTCGCGGTAAGCATGACATCATTCAATTCAATATATTACAGTTAAATACTGTTTGTTGCGAAGAACTAATATATATGCAAGTATGTATTAGGTTTTGCGAACCTAGTAACAAATTAGTTCAGTTGTGACCAGAAGGATAAACCAAAGGCAGCATGAACGGAAAGTATAATCTCATGCACATTCGTTTCGTGCTTACTGGCGACTCATCAGTAGGAGCCGGTATTACGCCCTTTAACCACTATATATTTGGTAGAAGAATGTGGAATAATAGGACGGTACAATCTCCTAGACGAATGTGTAAACCTGTAATAGTGAAGCTAACATAATCTAAAGTCAACGACAATACGACTTCAATGCTAACTCACACTATATAATATATATACCGAGTCTGTAAAGGATACTAACACTATGGCTATTGTGTTAGTAACTGATACCTTTTTTGAAATCGATGAGTACCGGATACTAACACTATGGTTTCCGAGTCGGTACATGATACCAACCTGATGGATATAAATTTATGCTAAAGTTCACCCAAATTGAGAATTACAACAATTTCTGAACACCTGTTACTCCAGTTAAACCATACACTCTGGCCTTCATCGATATCAGTTATCACATTTCGCGGTAAGCATGACATCATTCAATTCAATATATTACAGTTAAATACTGTTTGTTGCGAAGAACTAATATATATGCAAGTATGTATTAGGTTTTGCGAACCTAGTAACAAATTAGTTCAGTTGTGACCAGAAGGATAAACCAAAGGCAGCATGAACGGAAAGTATAATCTCATGCACATTCGTTTCGTGCTTACTGGCGACTCATCAGTAGGAGCCGGTATTACGCCCTTTAACCACTATATATTTGGTAGAAGAATGTGGAATAATAGGACGGTACAATCTCCTAGACGAATGTGTAAACCTGTAATAGTGAAGCTAACATAATCTAAAGTCAACGACAATACGACTTCAATGCTAACTCACACTATATAATATATATACCGATGAGTCGCCAGTAAGCACGAAACGAATATGCATGAGATTATACTTTCCGTTCATGCTGCCTTTGGTTTATCCTTCTGGTCACAACTGAACTAATTTGTTACTAGGTTCGCAACACCTAATACATACTTGCATATATATTAGCTCTTCGCAACAAACAGTATTTAACTGTAATATATTGAATTGAATAATGTCATGCTTACCGCGAAAT
>JAQBSW010013462.1:0-13917 GCA_029291075.1 Eudiplozoon nipponicum | reverse complement strand
ACTGGTTAAATACAATGGGATTGGTGTTTACTTCAAGCTCGCAAACTTGATTTAAAGAAGTAGCTAAATCTGTTGTGGTTTTTGAAAAACTTGTGATAGAAAATGAAAGCGTCTTAAATGTTATATCTAGTAGTAATAAGAATTAATTCTACATCTATACCATTAACGAACGCATTATTGCTTACATATGCCTTGGTATTAAAAAAGAGTTTGTGTTTTCATATTTTGGCTAAAGCCGTCATGTTATATTGCAAACTATTTCATCAATAAATTTCGAATTTCAAAGCACAACGCATTCAGCTAAGCTGAAGGTGGCTGTAGGCCGAGGTTTTAACGCGATGTGGTATTTCCGTCTGTGTCGGAGTGTCGTCGATGACATTTTCATCCTTCCACTTTGCGTCTAGCACATTGAACTTCTGCTCCAATTTGAGTAGGTTTGTGTAGTTATTGATTTTCGCCCGTCTGCAACACGTTTTGCCGTCGTGCAACCATTGCTAGAAACTAACAAATAAGCCTATGCAATGCGAGGTGAGCTTTTTTTCATTATTTCTTCGCTACTTTTACAGCCCAATTTAATCAAAAGCAGCAAAATCAACATGAACGGCAGCAACAAGAACACCAACAAAAACAACGTTAAAAAACAACATAATACAAAAGTTATGAGAAACTGGGCGTAATTTGTTAATAGGAATGTTAAATTAATCAGAAATTATGGAGAGCTCTATCTAACTATCGAAAATTTTGAAGAAAATTAAAACTGAAATGTTAATCGCACCCTGTTAACTTGGTTGCATATAGATTACCAAACAGGAATAACAAAGCTTTGTCGAAACAGTTAACATGTCAATCAATCACTCCTTTGAACAAAAACACAAAAACATGTGCTTTTACTGGTGAAAAAAGTAATAAATTAAGTGTAAAACATTGAGCATGGAATCTAGGGCAAACTTTATTCATCTCAGGCTGACAGCCGAAACGCTACAAGTATGTTTCAGTTAATAAATCTATTAGAAACCAAACTATTAGCAAATTTTCGCATTCCAGCAACGACTTGCGTATTATGTGGCAAAATTATGGTGGCTAGAAATTTTCAGCATTTGTCAGTTCTTCAAACGTTGAAAAATCAATTAGTTGTTCAAATTTATTTATTTGTATTCCAAATTAATTAGTTTATTTATCAATCACCCAGTAAAGCAAACTTCTAATTAATTAATTAATGGCACAAGTAAAACGTTTTAAATTATTCCGTGAAGCCAGCACCCTACATATTCTAGAATCTTTAAATTTTTCGATACATAACTTTTTCAGGCAAGCGCTACACAAAACACATCATTAATCCTCTGTTTACATAATCAAACAAAGAATTCATGAACTATCTAACCATTAAATTAATCAGTCAATTACTCAGGGAAATCTCAATCATCCGATTGAGTAGGTTTTCATTGAGACTAAGGTTCACCTAACCGAAGAATCAATTAATCATAAATACTTTCAATAAGTCACATTACGTAAAGTGAGGAATCAATCATTGATTGATAATATGATACATAACTATATCAGTTTAGTAATTGTTCGTTCAGAAGCTTGAATAATTATTTCTAGTTCATCGAATTCAAAATTCAATCTAATAGCTAGTCACTCAATCAATCTCCCCGTCTGTAGTTTATTGAAATTTAATTTAATTAGAAACCAACTAAATGAAAACCTAATTTCTACAAAATAAACGAAAATTCATGTAACAAAAAATTTCTAGCCCCATAATTCAAAAAAATATATTAATTAATTAATTATTTATTTAAAACAATCAAAATATTGGCTTTCTTAGCAATAATTGTGTCAAAAAGTCTTCATTTAAATTTGTAAACTTTTTTGTTGGCCATATACTTCATCAACTTACACACGTGTGTACCTAAATTAAACTTTGAACACAATGCGCCTGATCTCACATTCAATAGAATGTTGAACCAATAATTAGGTTCGCCTTAAAAGGTAATAAATTTCTTCACTAAGCACTCAAACAGCGTTTTTCCAACACACTTATCAAATGATTGAATGTTTGGGAACTGTTGTTATTAATGTTAATGCATGCTCTAAATTGCTCTTTATCAATTGTGCATGTAATACAAACAAAAAAATGTTGTAGCGGTTTGTGTTACTACTATGGAAGCCTGTTTGCGTTTGAATAAAAAAGAAGAAAACTGTCAGTATAATTACTTCCATGAAATTATGGTTGTCAAGACTAAAGCATAAAATTTGAGCATTCAGCTTCCAGGTGAATGCATTCCCATCTGCCAATTCGCTTCAAGACCCCCTTGTTTCTCCTACACTTAGCATTCACTCCATCCTCCAACTCTCAACCATTATATATATATATATATGTGTGTGTGTGTGTGTTTGACTGTGTTTACATGTATGTTTACGCGCGCGAATGTATGTAGATGGCTGAAGGTTAGTGTTTCGGATTCCTTCTAATTCCAGGCATTTGATACAGTTCATTTATACCATAATTTCTTGTCGGGCTAATCCATAAGTAAACTGGGTTGCTGGTTTACTTTTTATGTATAGCAAGTACTTTCCGAGGACATAGATATTGTTCATTTGGTCATTTAGTTATATTTTATTATTTGGGAATTTACGGATATTTTGGGTTAATTGTGGGACAAGCAATGATGAGTTTCGTATCGCTTCGCATTTGCTAAATGTGGATAGCAATATTACATATATAAATACATAATATATATTATTTTCACAGGGTGTGAATGCCTTGATTTTGTACTGCGAATGAATATTTATGAAGTCCTATGCATAATGTTAACGATCCAGGGATAATCATAATTACAATTATATACCAGTCGCCCAAAGTAGAACGATTAGTGTTAGTTATAAGTATTAACACGTTTCAACCTACTATGATAGATTCGGGTTCTAACAAGGCATTCTATACATAATTCCAAGAATTGGTGTTACGCTCGAATCAAATCCAGAGATATTTCCACCGTTGCTCCATACAAAATGTCATTTCTCGATATAATTTCAATAGTTTACCTAATCAGTTTCGTTGGTTGCTTACGACTGAAAATCGATATGTATCAACGACTATCACCAATAATTATCTGTTCAGTCTCCACTGATGGACGTGCAAAAATCATACCCAGTAACATGTCCATACCTGTAAGCAGCGATATGTTCTCTTCCGCTTACCTTAATTGTACACATTGTGTTACTCACATACACGAGGTATCAATCTTTGCATTGGATTTAATAATGCTATTAATTTGTCAAATTTTGTTAACTTCAGGCATTTCGGTGGTGAAGTTTTGAAGTTTATATTAAAATAATAAAGTCCATTGGCTGTGCATTAGTTTCGTATCAGCTAAAAATGAAAAATTTTAAATTCCGGTAAGTTCATGTCCAGGATCAAACTAGCAGCCTTTTTAAGACCAACACCTGACACCAACATTATGATACCGAAAGGGTACATGGTAGCCACGGTATGGATGCCGAGAAGGTGCATGATACCAACACGATGGATTTCAAATCCATACACTCTGGTCTTGATCCAGACCTTTTACCACATTTCACGGTAATCATGGCATCATTCAATTAAATATAAAACAGTTAGATACTGCTTGTTGCGGAGAACAAATATATATGCAAGTATGTACAAGGTGTTGCGAACCTAGTAACAAATTATTTCAGTTGTGACCAGAAGGATAAACCAAAGACAGCATGAGCGGAAAGTATAATCTCATGCACATTAGTTTCGTGCTTACTGGCGATTCATCAGTAAGAGCCGGTATTACACCCTTTAACCACTATATATTTGGGTGAGGAATGTGGGATAATAGATTGGTTCAATCTCCTATCAACTTGTAAGTTTGACGTTTGACTTTATGGGAGATTGACGGGAGAAAAGTTATGAATTGTGTCTGGTCAAATAAATTTATCATATATTCGTGAACTTAACTTAAAGAATGCTTTCAATGAGCTTGTTTTACCAATTTTATATTACTAAACTCCTACATATTCAGCGCAAGGTTGATTTAATACAAAGTATGCAATGCACCTAAAAGAAACAGAATGAATATAACTTTAGCCCTGTTATACAAGATAAAATATGTTCAGAAAATTATGTCAAATTCATGTACAAAAGAAAACAGGAAAGTAATTTAAAACCAAATCATGCCTATCATTCACGTAATGCAGGGTTCACCAGTGCAAGCCATGCTGAAAAGTTGCACAGTTCGAAACAACTGTCTAAAATTTATATTTAATTTTAAACTTAGCATTCTTCAAGTATGAATATTATGAACACCAGGTATATTTATTCATTGGGAATCACCTTACAGTTTTCGGCCACACGTTGGTTAAATTGACCATAAATTTAATTGATGCAATACTTACTAACATGTAAACCGTTTAAATGCGTTTAAATGACGAAATATGATACTCCGTTGGACAAGGTATATTTTGTCAGTCACAAATGTGAAGTTCATGTTAAAAAATTAAACGATTTGAAATGACATCAGTTACATCCCTCATTGAAGCATTGCGCTCAAATGATATACAGGCAATCCCTGATGATGATTTGATCAATAATGATGAAACCACGGTCTTCTATATTTATTGTTCTTCATGCTAAGATTACTCGTTGTAGGCCAGCACTGGACGAAGACCATCTTTATGCAATTCGTTTGTTCGTCTTCAAAGTCAAGTCTTCGAGTTTGACATAAACACCATTCACATTGCATAAATATTTTTCAGTATAAACGAAACAGTGTAAAATGTAGGAAAGCCAATTCATCTAGTAAACCGATGTCATCCTTATTCAAGTACTTTTCAAGTACTTTCTAGATATGGCTCGAACCTGGGTAAATCTGCTTCGACTCTTTTTGTGCTGCTCCAGCCTACCGTACGCTAAACACAATCTGTTATTATAGAGCAGACAAAGCCCTACCTAAGGAAGAGGTGTTTAATTGAAAAATCATGTAACTAATCTATTATTGATTGCACGGCAAGGAGGCGCAGTAGATATTATCAAAGTCTCCGAAGCAAAAACCCCTAGGTTCGAGTCGTGTCCACCGCAAATTCTGGGCAGTACTTGAAAATTTCCAATGATGAAACTGGTCTACTGAATTCAAGGTCTACTTTATATTATACGATACTTAGTTTATACAGACAAATATAAATATAATGAAATTATTTGTTATATCCATCTCGAAACTTTGATTTGAATAATTTTAATCACCGTCCACGTAATCAATGATATTTTAATCTTCTAAATGTTCAATTCAATACCACTTACACAGGTGGCATGGCATCTGTTCTATAATGATAGATTCGGGTGGCTAGTTGGAACTTTGTGTCTAAACGGACGCCATATAGGCCACGCTTTAATGAAAAGCTAACTAGAAACAAGTTTAGTATACACTTGAAAATTTTGTATAGCCCATTGAATAGAGTCACAGACTCGGGAGTAGATTTGTCCTGGTTCGAGCCCCATCGGTGTCTAAATTCTGGGCAGTACTTGATTATTTCTCAATAAGGACGAAACCGATCTACTGGATATATCGCATTTTTTACTTTAAACAATGCTTAATTTATACTGCCAAATGTGTATATATGTAATGGATTTGGTGCTTACATCAAGCACGCAAGCTTTATTAAGTTATTGCTATCACTGCCCGTTTAATTATATCCTCGTTAAATAGACAGACAGCCCAATGCCTCGTTTCAAGCTGACCAGTTAAAATGCCAGCTAACATGTGTCACCTGACAATAGTCGCACTGTTGATAAATGTTGTGAGCTAGAGTTTTCTTTAAAAAAATAACATAAATTGAAAATTTACCTAAAATGTATTCTTCTAATTGACTGTATGGAAAACGGTGGAAAATATCAGAATATCCGCTTGCCGATTTTGCGTGTGTTACAAATTTGTTGCTCGTAAAAGCCAGAGAATAATCTTGTTCACATTAATTGTTCTTAAACTGACTAACCGCATATACACTCACTTATAACTTCACGTAACATTGTTCTTGTTGTCCATTTGAAAGCTTATAAACACAAATAAGTACTTTCCAAAAGAAAAATGGTATTAGTTGCCATGTAGACAGAACTCAGGCCGATAAGAGTCAACAACTTAAGTGAGTTTATTTGAGCGTGTACCATAAGCTTTCCATTGTTTTCTACAGCCATCGTCATAAAAGTTTGCGTGTCAGCTTATTTTTATTTTATTTAGTATACATTTAATAGTAGGAGCTCATTTTGTTATGGCCCAAAGCCCTAAATATATTGCCCAAACTGGCTAAATCAACCATATTGGCAGAAACCTGTCAAATTCAGAAACAAGAAATAATTATTCGTTTTTTTTCTGTAGAAGGCAAAATTTGGGATATTTGCAGTTCACCGATATATCCCGTTTTGAGTGAGGAAATGAGAATAAATTTCTAGCGAACATATCTTTTTATATGGCTAGCTTTGTAAGTTTGGAATGAACCAACATTTGTGATTCGGAGATTTTCAACAAAAACTGTTTATTAATGAACCAAATTTAAAGAAAACAGAAGCAGTTTGCCGTCACCTACTGATAGGTCTCCAAGAAGTAAAAAAAATATGTGTACGTTAAGTTTTATTATTTTTTCTGGGTTAGTTTAGCATATACTTTCGTCCTATTAAACAAAACTGTCACTTAATTAAATCAATTATTTAAATCAAGTTTGCAAACTTGAGATGGGCACCAATCCCGTTGTATCTAATCAGTCGCATAACATAGTAAATTTACCAGCAGTCACAGGTATTGACGTGCTTCGATCAATTGTCTTTATCAACAGAGTACGATGGAAAACCGACTAATAAGAATGAAGCCACATTAAATATATATATATATATATATATATATATATATATATATATATATATATATATATATATAAGTCATTGGAAAGCACTTATTACTAAATACCTAACGACTAATTTTAAATATATTAGTTCTTTGCAAGCGTCGCTTTGTTCCATTAGTTAGTGCAGAGATATAAATTGAACCTAAGGATATTTCCACCGCTGTTTCATTCATAATATCGCTGCTTAATTTCTGCAGATTGCACAAACTGTCTCGTCGACCTGTTAGGACAGCACATCGATATTCGTCTACAAAGATTAATGTTAATTACCTGATATGTTTTGTGCGAAATAGGGCTTATACCTCCACTGTCCATATATTTCCACAGGATATATCGCATTCATCCTCCGGGCCGCCTATGCCAAAGACAATCTATTGACACAAAGATATTGACAAGTTTCAAGACGGTATAAGCTAAGCATTGTATAATGTACACAAATAAATTCCTCCAGTTGACTAGCTTCATCTATATTGGGAACACTTCAATTCCAGTCAGGTATTTTGTTGCGGATAAGCTCCATCCTCGGCACGCCTGTTTCGAAGCCTCTGACTCTAAAAATTGGACCACCTTGTCACAAGCAATACAAAAATTTCTCCAGGTAGCGTGGTGTATCTTCTTTAGTGATTAATCGGGAGTGGCTAATTGGAACTTTAAGTACAAGAAGACGCCATATAGGCTTCTCTTGACGGATAGGTTAACCAAATTGCATTAGTTAGTGCATAAATGAAAAATTTGTGTAGCGTGTGGAAGGGTGACCCAGTGGTTATAGTCACAGACTGCAAAGCCGAATTGTCCGGGATCGAGCCCTGTCTGCGGTGAAAGGCTGGACATTACTTGAGGATTTCTCAAAGCTCAAGTGTTGAATTTCGTTTAAACGCCTCAGTTTATATTTACGAGCTCATCTCTTAAGCGTGCGTGTATTTGTGCTGGCACATGTAAGCTCATCTTAGTGAAATTACAATGATCGCATAATTATAAAGGCAAATGTCATGCATGTGAGGGGGGATGTGTTTTTAACTGTGAGGTAATCAACTCATGGAAGGTCGAAATGCGACAGTACATGCGACTGACGTTAGTTTTGCTGTGTTGCTCGACGGCTGGTTAAATACAATGAACTTTTTGTTTACTTCAAACTCGAAAACTTGATTGAATTAATTTTTACCACCACCCGCGCAATCATTGATTGTTTAAAGTAAATAGCTAAATATAATTTAATGCTCGTGTACGCCAATCCAAATGAAATTAAAATGATTAATGTTAATTTATCCTTGCACACGAAATATTAACAATTTTACTCTTATTTAATTAAATTAAGCATTTACTATTGATATCATAGGTTAGGTAGGGAACAAAGATCATGTAAATACACCTCTCGCAAATTTCTGCCAGGGAAACCATTCGGATCAGTAAAATAAGAAGCCTTACTGAGGTTTAAACAACCGACTCATTATTTAATTACATTTGTCAGTATAAACGAAATATTGTATAGCGTGGATAAGGCAGTCCATCCAGTCGACTGTTTTCGTTCTTATTGGAAATTCATCACGTACATTCTAGAATCTTTTGTGGACAGGTTTCGAACCTGAGCAAGTCTGCATCGGAATCCATTGCTCTAACCCCTCAGCCAACCTACCGCATTGTCTTTTTTACATGATGAGTTCCCAACAGGACGAAACCGGTCTACTGGATGAACTGACTTTTCTACACTTTACAATTCTTGGTCTATACTGACATATGTAAGTAATTAATGGTTCAGGTGTTTATATCAAAATCTCAACCATGATTCAAGTAATGGTTATCCCCGCTCGTGCAAGCAATCTTCCTTTTATTAACTCAGGTAAGTCAAAATAACTAAAGGATAAAATATGAAAATTTAGAAAATTTTTTACGAAAAGCAAGATCATATTAATATAGTAAGTATAAGTTGATATTTAACGTAATGTTTCATTAAGGAATATTACACATGATACGGAATCTAAGTTAATAGTTAGCGTACGGTAACTAACATTGAATTCTAATTAATTGTTTGACCAGTTTCCGCTAAATGACATGCAAGACCAGATCTATTAAGATGCCCGTAGCTATGTTAATATGCGTGTTACCCCTTTCTTCCTTTAATTAGACGCAGGGTTTTACCCACAAACATATGAAAATAGATCAGATATGACCATAAAGGTAAACCAAAGCCAGCATGAACGGAACGTATAATGTAATGCACATTCGTTTCGTGCTTACTGGCGACTCATCAGTAGGAGCCTGTATTACGCCCTTTCCACACTATATATTTGGCTGAGAAATGTAGGAAAATAGGACGGTTCAATCTCCTAGACGAATGTGTAAACCTGCAGTAGTGAAGCTAACTTCATATAAAGTCTTCAAAAATGCGACTTCAAAGCCAACTCACTATATATAAATATATACGAAGCCTATAAAGGCTACCAACACTATGCCTATTGTATCAGTACCTTATACCAACAATACAGTTGCCGAGTCAATACATGGTACCAACACAATGAATTTCAATGTATGCTAAAGTTTGCCAAAATTGTGAACTAAAACTATTTCTGAACACCTGTTACTTCAGTAAATCCATACTCTCTGACCGTGTTCGATGTAAGTTATAATATTTCGTGATAATCATGACATCATTCAATTAAAAATATAACTGTTTGTGGCGGAGAATTAATATATATGCTTGGTGAGTTGACTTTGAAGTCCCATTATCGAAAAGTGTATTTGAAGTTTGCTTCACAACTGCAGGCTTATACATTCGTATAAGAGATTTTACCGTGCAATTTCCCCACATTCCTCAGCAAAATATATTGTGGGTAAAGGGCCTAATACCGGCTCCTACTGATGAGTCACCAGTAAGCACGAAATGAAAGTGCCAGAGATTATAATTTCCTTTCATAATGTCTTTCGTTTATCCTTATGGTCATATTTGAAGTAATTTGTTACTAGATACGAAACACCTAATAAACACTTGCATATATAGTAGTTCTCCATCACAAAAAGCAATATGATAAGGGTATTGCCTGGTATAAGCCCTTTGGCATTCCGAAACGCTAATTCACACAACAATTCACTTTCAATTTTCAAGTTGATTTATTCTCATCTGATTAGTTTAGTTCTAGTAATTTCCCTTATCTTCAACACTATGATTCGAAATATTGAGGATTATCTTAAAGATTTTTGCCCAACAATATTATTTTTTGCAATTGGTTTCATATAATGGGTTTCTAGTTTATGCCAGGCTCGCAAAATTGATTTAAAGAAATTTTATCAAAACAGGCAAATTCAATGATTATTTAATTGTATAAATTATAATTTTGTGGCAAATAGTTATGTTCGTGACTGCTTAGAAATTGTGCAGCCGACATTTCCAGTCAATGGCGGTATATGAGGCACTACCAGAGGTGAGAGCTGCATATATAATTTATATTTACTTATACATGCGTTGTGTGTTATCCTGTCAATTTTTCGTCATACTCCAATTATGTTCATTGAAATTAACGATATCCACCAATTTCATTTCCTTAAACCAGCTTCAGGGCATAGAAAAAACCGCGGAGAGTTTCACGCGCTGACACGCTTCGGCCTTACTTTGTCGTCGTCAGACAATTGCGGCAAGCTGACCAACGAAAATCGTATCGCAATTCATATTTAAGGTAAGCAAAATAAAACCTGTGGCTACCAACCTATTTTAGATAAACACTTATGCTGACTGGCTAACATGTTACCCGTTAATAGCGAATTACTTATACAGCTAAACAATAAATGATTGTGCGGGTGGTGGTAACAATGCAAATCAAGTTTGCGAGCTTGAAGTAAACACCAATCCCGTCATATCTAATTTTGCTTTCCATATATATATATATATGCAATGTGGTTTAATCCCCACTATTCAGTTTACCGTCGTAGTCTGATGATGATCATGGAAGGTCGAAACGCGTCAGTGTGTTGTGAATGGCCATAGTTTTGTTATGTTGTTCGAAAACTGGTTAAATAAAATGGGATCGGTGTTTATTTAAAGTTCGCAAACAATTATTTAAATCAAGTTTGCTAGCTTGAAGTAAGCACCAATACAATTTTTTAACCAGTTGTCGAACAACATAACAAAACTACCGCCAGTCGCAACGCACTGACGCGTTTCGACCTTCCATGATTATCATCAGATTGTGACAGCAAACTGATTAGCTAGGATCAAACCGCATTGCATATATATGGAATGCTAAATTAGATGTGACGGGATTGGTGTTAACTTATACAACTGGTCGCATTTCTTCTACAATAACGTACTCTGAAGTAAAAGTCCTATGCAAAAAAAGTTAACTTAATTTAGTAGAATTGGTTGGCCTAATACTTGGGAAGGTAACATTAATGCTTTAATGTACATACGTCTCCGGGTGGTATTTAATTCCATTTGCATAAATTATAACCTTTCCGCATATTGGCATATTTGTAAATAAATTTCGATTTCGTCTTCCTTTAAAGCTGAGTTTCTAGGGGCATAATCATATACAATTCATTCAGTTGTATCTCTGAAAGCATACCAATGTCAGCGGTTGGCAGTCTCGATACCTTAATTCATACCATCATAGTGATGTGTAGAACAACAAAATGTCACATTATAAATAGGTATAATTCGAATTTAAAATTGGGCAATATTAGTCAAGTCCATTTCTCAAATGATTATTACAATATTGTCACTAATTACTTGAAAACCAATTCAGAATTTCATCACGAAATCTCTCATTGCATGTATTACCAAGAATTGAATTGATGTAGGACAGAAGAGACTATAAAATTTGTATTTATATTAACACCTGAACCATACATTTGTCAGTATAAACTAAGTATTTTATAGTCTCGGGTTTGCACTATCGGTAATGTTTAGATTAATTAAACCAAAATGTACGTACTGATGTATTTCGAACTCTACATAGAAAGCCCACTATCGACTATTTACCCACAATGGTTTGTTTTTGTATATCTGCGTGTTTGTTTGTGTGCATGACAAATTCACAATCAATGCGGACGATACCACAGAAATTGCACATGGTTTCTAAGATGTTTTCTGTGTGGTAAAATCCGTCTGGAAACAAATCATCTTGTTTCTGAAATTGGTGACGTACAGAGGACCGACGAATGATTCCGAGAATGGAATTCGAAATATCTCAAACGAACAGAACAACTGTGTTAGCATCAGCACAGGTATTTTTTAAACCTCGAGTCTCGCAATTGTTTTCACTTTTTTAAATCAATAGATCAATAAATCACTTAAAAACGCAATTATAAGAGCAGTACACCAGCGTTAATGTACAAATGCTTCACTGACACATAAATAAGAAATTTTGTATATACCTATATTCATGGTTGTCCTCTTTTCACCATTTATAGACGCATATGTGGCATTTTGCAATAAAATTAGGAAGACATTGGAGAAATTATTTGGAGAAAATTCCAGCGGTATATGATGTATCGTTACATTTCGCAACACATGGCTTTTAAAACTGTTTACCAAAATTTCTGATATGTAACAGACCCTCGTCATAATACTTTTGCATAAAATCAACCATGGTTAGATTCCCAGTAGCGCGGAATGTCACCGGGATTCGAAACGGCGATACGTCGCTTTAAGCATGTTTCCCAAAGGACAAGAATTCCAAAAAGAGGGCAATCGTTATTGTTTCACATTACTCAGAAATTGGATCGTGAATAACGTTCATGCTTAGTACCAAACTGATAAGAAATTGAAATAATTTTAATCGAAAGTGTGAACGTGAGAGGAACCAAAATCTCATTGCACATAACCAATCGCCCAACATAGAAAATATTGCAAATTTCGGCAATAATTCTTTAAATCAAGTTTGCGAGCTTGAAGTAAATACCAATCCCATTGCATTTAACCAGTCGTCGAACAACAGCAAAACTACCGCCAGTCGCACGCACTGACGCGTTTCTACTTTCCATGTCCATCATCAGAGTACAACGACAAATCGACTAGCGAGGATCATACAGCATTGCATATATATATATATATATATATATATATATATATATATATATATATATATATATATATCGAAAGTCGGACGACGACTGATTTAATACAACGGGATTTTCGTTTACTTCCAGCTCGCAAAGTTGATTTAATGAATTGGTATCACCACTCACGTAATCAAATAATGGTTAATTCGACAATAGTTGTCTACCGGTCTTCTATTCTTTTAGGCAATTAGCTAAAATGCTCTCTGTTACTGATTCAGTTAACACTTATCGTTCCGTCTACCAATGTAATGCTGATACTTCCTGATAAATAATTTGCATTTTGAACGAAATTTCTTTCAATTGAATGAATTTATATATTTTAACGAACATTGGTTGCACGGGCGTTAATCAAGGTTGCTAAATTGATATAAACACCTGACCCATTAATTACTTACATTTGTCAGTATAAACTAATAATTGTATAGTGTAGAAAAGGCAATTGATCTAGCAGATCGGTTTCGTCCTTATTGGGAACTCATCAAGTACTGGCCAAAATTTGTCGTGGTCAGGGCTCGAACCTGGGCACGTCTGCTTCGGAATATGGAGCTCTAGTCACTGAGCCACCCTGCCGCACACTACACTACACACAATTTTCAGTCATATACTAACTAATGTAAATCGGTTAGTTTTTTCTCTTTTATGTGGAGCTCATATGGCGTCTATTTAGGCCCCAATCTGTCATTACTGCACAGACACAACACTAGAAAGGGAAGTGGTATTGAAATGAAAATTTATATATTTAAACGAACATTGGTTGCGCAGGCGGTGATAACAATTATTATAATCAAGGTTGCGATCTTGATATAAGCACCTTGATTATAATAATTGTTATCACCGCCCGCGCAACCAATGTTCATTTAATTATATAAATGTTCATTTTAATACCACTTCCCATTGTATTGTGGTGCCTGTTCAGTAATGACAGATTTGGGATTGTTAGTTGGAACTTTGGGTCTTAATGGATGC
>JAQBSW010013461.1:0-13921 GCA_029291075.1 Eudiplozoon nipponicum | reverse complement strand
TCAAATAATTATTGTTACTATGTTTACGGCATTGCATTATGAGAAGCAGGACACCTGAATGCAATTTCCAAGTATAAAAAACAGCAATTTCTGATATGTCCCAATTAACACAGATTAATGTAACTGTATTAAGATATTTCGCATGATATCGTCTGAACGGGAATATTGTATACAAATAATTGAAGAATAATTGAAACTTGAGACATTGACTGCAGGGAAATACAGACTGAAAGCTCAGTGGGAATCGTGTCGCGATGGCCGAGTGGTTGAGGCGTTGGTCTCGGAAGTCCAATGGGGTTTGCCCCGCGTAGGTTCAAATCCCCTGCTCGCGACGTCGTTGCTTATTGCAATATTGGCGTCGGTTTTTCAGACAATTTCGTGTATATATTTTCTTTCCACATGCTTGGGATTTCGTATATATCTACACATAACTAAACATCAATAAAATCCAACAAATATTTATAATCATTAACTGCTAAACTGTTATAACTTACTTTGTTATTGCATTCATCCTATCCATTTGAAACACATGCTGAGCATACTTTTATGAAAAATATGAAGATAGTCTCACTCAGCATTTGAAGGAGAATGCCTATGTTTGATAATAATAAATGGGCTGAAAATTAATGTCACTTATTTAACCCTATTGCCACCTGGCTGGAGAATTCGAATTGTAATTTTCATTAGAATTGTTTGAGCACACATTTAATAAACATGTGTAGAATGCGAAGGAAATCTGCGTAACTAAAATGTATACAATTGCTATCACTTGTTATGTACATGACCATTTCGTTAATTATGAGCCAATTCAAACCTCTGCTAAATATCCTTCAGGATAGTATACGTTATTTCGGAAGGTAATATTGACAAGCAAAATTGTTTGAAATGAAACCGGTACACGAAATGTTTAGATTCAGGTTAGAGTAAATTGATGATTGTCCGTAAACCTAAATCATCAATTATCTGCTACGCGCAGACTGTATTAATTTATTAAGGAAATCTGATGCAGAAAACATATTTTCCATTATTATATCTCGCAATATTTAAACTTGTGTCGAAAAACGCGTAACTTAGAACTAGTTCGGGCATATTGAATATTCTCAGTAAATTGAATTTAGAAAATCAAAATATAGCTCACGATAATTTGTTGCGCAAAATTCAAATAATTATTGTTACTATGTTTACGGCATTGCATTATGAGAAGCAGGACACCTGAATGCAATTTCCAAGTATAAAAAACAGCAATTTCTGATATGTCCCAATTAACACAGATTAATGTAACTGTATTAAGATATTTCGCATGATATCGTCTGAACGGGAATATTGTATACAAATAATTGAAGAATAATTGAAACTTGAGACATTGACTACAGGGAAATACAGACTGAAAGTATGGGAATTGTGTCGCGATGGCCGAGTGGTTAAGGCGTTGGACTTGAAATCCAATGGGGTTTCCCCGCGTAGGTTCAAATCCTGCTCGCGACGTTCTTTTTGCAATAATGGCGTCGGTTTTTCGGACAATTTCGTGTATATATTTTCTTTCCACAAGTTTGTATTTCGTATATATCTACACATAACTAAACATCAATAAAAGCCAACAAATATTTATAATCATTAACTGCTAAACTGGTATAACTTACTTTGTTATTGCATTCATCCTATCCATTTGAAACACATGCTGAGCATACTTTTATGAAAAATATGAAGATAGTCTCACTCAGCATTTGAAGGAGAATGCCTATGTTTGATAATAATAAATGGGCTGAAAATTAATGTCACTTATTTAACCCTATTGCCACCTGGCTGGAGAATTCGAATTGTAATTTTCATTAGAATTGTTTGAGCACACATTTAATAAACATGTGTAGAATGCGAAGGAAATCTGCGTAACTAAAAGATATACAATTGCTATCACCTGATGTGTACATGACCATTTCGTTAATTATGAGCCAATTCAAACCTCTGCTAAATATCCTTCAGGATAGTATACGTTTTTTCGGAAGATAATATTGACAAGCAAAATTGGTTGAAATTAAACCGGTACACGAAATGTTTAGATTCAGGTTAGAGTAAATTGATGATTGTCCGTAAACTTAAATCATCAATTATCTGCCACGCGTAGACTGTATTACTTTATTAAAGAAATCTGATGCAGAAAATATTTTTTTCATTATTATATCTCGCAATATTTAAACTTGTGTCGAAAAACGCGTAACTTAGAACTAGTTCGGGCATATTGAATATTCTCAGTAAATTGAATTTAGAAAATCAAAATATAGCTCACGATAATTTGTTGCGCAAAAGTCAAATAATTATTGTTACTATGTTTACGGCATTGCATTATGAGAAGCAGGACACCTGAATGCAATTTCCAAGTATAAAAAACAGCAATTTCTGATATGTCCCAATTAACACAGATTAATGTAACTGTATTAAGATATTTCGCATGATATCGTCTGAACGGGAATATTGTATACAAATAATTGAAGAATAATTGAAACTTGAGACATTGACTGCAGGGAAATACAGACTGAAAGCACTGGGAATTGTGTCGCGATGGCCGAGTGGTTAAGGCTTTGGACTCGAAGTCCAATGGGGTTTCCCGCGTAGGTTCAAATCCTGCTCGCGACGTTTTCTTTTTGCAATAATGGCGTCCGTTTTTCAGACAATTTCCTGTATATATTTTATTTCCACAATTTTGTATTTCGTATATATCTACATATAACTAAACACCAATAAAATCCAACAAATATTTATAATCATTAACTGCTAAACTGGTATAACTTACTTTGTTATTGCATTCATCCTATCCATTTGAAACACATGCTGAGCATACTTTTATGAAAAATTTGACGATAGTCTCACTCAGCATTTGAAGGAGAATGCCTATATTTGATAATAATAAATGGGCTGAAAATTAATGTCACTTATTTAACCCTATTGCCACCTGGCTGGAGAATTCGAATTGTAATTTTCATTAGAATTGTTTGAGCACACATTTAATAAACATGTGTAGAATGCGAAGGAAATCTGCGTAACTAAAAGATATACAATTGCTATCACCTGATCTGTACATGACCATTCCGTTAATTATGAGCCAATTCACACCTCTGCTAAATATCCTTCAGGATAGTATACGTTTTTTCGGAAGATAATATTGACAAGCAAAATTGGTTGAAATTAAACCGGTACACGAAATGTTTAGATTCAGGTTAGAGTAAATTGATGATTGTCCTTAAACTTAAATCATCAATTATCTGCTACGCGTAGACTTTATTACTTTATTAAAGAAATCTGTTGCAGAAAATATTTTTTTCATTATTATATCTCGCAATATTAAAACTTGTGTCAAAATACGCGCAACTAAGAACTAGTTCGGGCATATTGAATATTCTCAGTAAATTGAATTTAGAAAATCAAAATATAGCTCACGATAATTTGTTGCGCAAAAGTCAAATAATTATTGTTACTATGTTTACGGCATTGCATTATGAGAAGCAGGACACCTGAATGCAATTTCCAAGTATGAAAAACAGCAATTTCTGATATGTCCCAATTAACACAGATTAATGTAACTGTATTAAGATATTTTGCATAATATCGTCTGAACGGGAATATTGTATACAAATAATTGAAGAATAATTGAAACTTGAGACATTGACTGCAGGGAAATACAGACTGAAAGCACTGGGAATTGTGTCGCGATGGCCGAGTCGTTAAGGCTTTGGACTCGAAGACCAATGGGGTTTCCCGCGTAGGTTCAAATCCTGCTCGCGACGTTCTTATTGCAATAATGGCGTCCGTTATTGAGACAATTTCGTGTATATATTTTCTTTCCACAAGTTTGTATTTCGTATATATCTACAAATAACTAAACATCAATAAAAGCCAACAAATATTTATAATCATTAACTGCTAAACTGTTATAACTTTCTTTGTTATTGCATTCATCCTATCCATTTGAAACACATGCTGAGCATACTTTTATGAAAAATTTGAAGATAGTCTCACTCAGCATTTGAAGGAGAATGCCTATATTTGATAATAATAAATGGGCTGAAAATTAATGTCACTTATTTAACCCTATTGCCACCTGGCTGGAGAATTCGAATTGTAATTTTCATTAGAATTGTTTGAGCACACATTTAATAAACGTGTGTAGAATGCGAAGGAAATCTGCGTAACTAAAAGATATACAATTGCTATCACCTGATGTGTACATGACCATTCCGTTAATTATGAGCCAATTCACACCTCTGCTAAATATCCTTCAGGATAGTATACGTTTTTTCGGAAGATAATATTGACAAGCAAAATTGGTTGAAATTAAACCGGTACACGAAATGTTTAGATTCAGGTTAGAGTAAATTGATGATTGTCCTTAAACTTAAATCATCAATTATCTGCTACGCGTAGACTTTATTACTTTATTAAAGAAATCTGTTGCAGAAAATATTTTTTTCATTATTATATCTCGCAATATTAAAACTTGTGTCAAAATACGCGCAACTAAGAACTAGTTCGGGCATATTGAATATTCTCAGTAAATTGAATTTAGAAAATCAAAATATAGCTCACGATAATTTGTTGCGCAAAAGTCAAATAATTATTGTTACTATGTTTACGGCATTGCATTATGAGAAGCAGGACACCTGAATGCAATTTCCAAGTATGAAAAACAGCAATTTCTGATATGTCCCAATTAACACAGATTAATGTAACTGTATTAAGATATTTTGCATAATATCGTCTGAACGGGAATATTGTATACAAATAATTGAAGAATAATTGAAACTTGAGACATTGACTGCAGGGAAATACAGACTGAAAGCACTGGGATTGTGTCGCGATGGCCGAGTTGGTTAAGGCTTTGGACTCGAAGTCCAATGGGGTTTCCCGCGTAGGTTCAAATCCTGCTCGCGACGTTCTTATTGCAATAATGGCGTCCGTTATTGAGACAATTTCGTGTATATATTTTCTTTTCACAAGTTTGTATTTCGTATATATCTACAAATAACTAAACATCAATAAAATCCAACAAATATTTATAATCATTAACTGCTAAACTGGTATAACTTACTTTGTTATTGCATTCATCCTATCCATTTGAAACACATGCTGAGCATACTTTTATGAAAAATATGAAGATAGTCTCACTCAGCATTTGAAGGAGAATGCCTATGTTTGATAATAATAAATGGGCTGAAAATTAATGTCACTTATTTAACCCTATTGCCACCTGGCTGGAGAATTCGAATTGTAATTTTCATTAGAATTGTTTGAGCACACATTTAATAAACATGTGTAGAATGCGAAGGAAATCTGCGTAACTAAAATGATATACAATTGCTATCACCTGATATGTACATGACCATTCCGTTAATTATGAGCCAATTCACACCTCTGCTAAATATCCTTCAGGATAGTATACGTTTTTTCGGAAGATAATATTGACAAGCAAAATTGGTTGAAATTAAACCGGTACACGAAATGTTTAGATTCAGGTTAGAGTAAATTGATGATTGTCCTTAAACTTAAATCATCAATTATCTGCTACGCGTAGACTGTATTACTTTATTAAAGAAATCTGATGCAGAAAACATTCTTTTCCATTATTATATCTCGCAATATTTAAACTTGTGTCGAAAATACGCGCAACTTAGAACTAGTTCGGGCATATTGAATATTCTCAGTAAATTGAATTTAGAAAATCAAAATATAGCTCACGATAATTTGTTGCGCAAAAGTCAAATAATTATTGTTACTATGTTTACGGCATTGCATTATGAGAAGCAGGACACCTGAATGCAATTTCCAAGTATGAAAAACAGCAATTTCTGATATGTCCCAATTAACACAGATTAATGTAACTGTATTAAGATATTTCGCATAATATCGTCTGAACGGGAATATTGTATACAAATAATTGAAGAATAATTGAAACTTGAGACATTGACTGCAGGGAAATACAGACTGAAAGCACTGGCAATTGTGTCGCGATGGCCGAGTGGTTAAGGCGTTGGACTTGAAATCCAATGGGGTTTCCCCGCGTAGGTTCAAATCCTGCTCGCGACGTTCTTTTTGCAATAATGGCGTCCGTTTTTCGAGACAATTTCGTGTATATATTTTCTTTCCACAAGTTTGTATTTCGTATATATCTACAAATAACTAAACATCAATAAAATCCAACAAATATTTATAATCATTAACTGCTAAACTGGTATAACTTACTTTGTTATTGCATTCATCCTATCCATTTGAAACACATGCTGAGCATACTTTTATGAAAAATATGAAGATAGTCTCACTCAGCATTTGAAGGAGAATGCCTATGTTTGATAATAATAAATGGGCTGAAAATTAATGTCACTTATTTAACCCTATTGCCACCTGGCTGGAGAATTCGAATTGTAATTTTCATTAGAATTGTTTGAGTACACATTTAATAAACATGTGTAGAATGCGAAGGAAATCTGCGTAACTAAAATGTATACAATTGCTATCACTTGTTATGTACATGACCATTTCGTTAATTATGAGCCAATTCAAACCTCTGCTAAATATCCTTCAGGATAGTATACGTTTTTCGGAAGATAATATTGACAAGCAAAATTGGTTGAAATTAAACCGGTACACGAAATGTTTAGATTCAGGTTAGAGTAAATTGATGATTGTCCGTAAACTTAAATCATCAATTATCTGCTACGCGTAGACTGTATTACTTTATTAAAGAAATCTGATGCAGAAAATATTTTTTTCATTATTATATCTCGCAATATTTAAACTTGTGTCGAAAATACGCGTAACTTAGAACTAGTTCGGGCATATTGAATATTCTCAGTAAATTGAATTTAGAAAATCAAAATATAGCTCACGATAATTTGTTGCGCAAAAGTCAAATAATTATTGTTACTATGTTTACGGCATTGCATTATGAGAAGCAGGACACCTGAATGCAATTTCCAAGTATGAAAAACAGCAATTTCTGATATGTCCCAATTAACACAGATTAATGTAACTGTATTAAGATATTTTGCATAATATCGTCTGAACGGGAATATTGTATACAAATAATTGAAGAATAATTGAAACTTGAGACATTGACTGCAGGGAAATACAGACTGAAAGCACTGGGAATTGTGTCGCGATGGCCGAGTGGTTAAGGCTTTGGACTCGAAGTCCAATGGGGTTTCCCGCGTAGGTTCAAATCCTGCTCGCGACGTTCTTTTTGCAATAATGGCGTCCGTTTTTCAGACAATTTCGTGTATATATTTTCTTTCCACAAGTTTGTATTTCGTATATATCTACAAATAACTAAACATCAATAAAAGCCAACAAATATTTATAATCATTAACTGCTAAACTGTTATAACTTACTTTGTTATTGCATTCATCCTATCCATTTGAAACACATGCTGAGCATACTTTTATGAAAAATATGAAGATAGTCTCACTCAGCATTTGAAGGAGAATGCCTATGTTTGATAATAATAAATGGGCTGAAAATTAATGTCACTTATTTAACCCTATTGCCACCTGGCTGGAGAATTCGAATTGTAATTTTCATTAGAATTGTTTGAGCACACATTTAATAAACGTGTGTAGAATGCGAAGGAAATCTGCGTAACTAAAAGATATACAATTGCTATCACCTGATGTGTACATGACCATTCCGTTAATTATGAGCCAATTCACACCTCTGCTAAATATCCTTCAGGATAGTATACTTTTTTCGGAAGATAATATTGACAAGCAAAATTGGTTGAAATTAAACCGGTACACGAAATGTTTAGATTCAGGTTAGAGTAAATTGATGATTGTCCTTAAACTTAAATCATCAATTATCTGCTACGCGTAGACTTTATTACTTTATTAAAGAAATCTGTTGCAGAAAATATTTTTTTCATTATTATATCTCGCAATATTAAAACTTGTGTCAAAATACGCGCAACTAAGAACTAGTTCGGGCATATTGAATATTCTCAGTAAATTGAATTTAGAAAATCAAAATATAGCTCACGATAATTTGTTGCGCAAAAGTCAAATAATTATTGTTACTATGTTTACGGCATTGCATTATGAGAAGCAGGACACCTGAATGCAATTTCCAAGTATAAAAAACAGCAATTTCTGATATGTCCCAATTAACACAGATTAATGTAACTGTATTAAGATATTTCGCATGATATCGTCTGAACGGGAATATTGTATACAAATAATTGAAGAATAATTGAAACTTGAGACATTGACTGCAGGGAAATACAGACTGAAAGCACTGGGAATTGTGTCGCGATGGCCGAGTGGTTAAGGCGTTGGACTCGAAATCCAATGGGGTTTCCCGCGTAGGTTCAAATCCTGCTCGCGACGTTCTTTTTGCAATAATGGCGTCCGTTTTTCAGACAATTTCGTGTATATATTTTCTTTCCACAAGTTTGTATTTCGTATATATCTACAAATAACTAAACATCAATAAAATCCAACAAATATTTATAATCATTAACTGCTAAACTGGTATAACTTACTTTGTTATTGCATTCATCCTATCCATTTGAAACACATGCTGAGCATACTTTTATGAAAAATATGAAGATAGTCTCACTCAGCATTTGAAGGAGAATGCCTATGTTTGATAATAATAAATGGGCTGAAAATTAATGTCACTTATTTAACCCTATTGCCACCTGGCTGGAGAATTCGAATTGTAATTTTCATTAGAATTGTTTGAGCACACATTTAATAAACATGTGTAGAATGCGAAGGAAATCTGCGTAACTAAAATGTATACAATTGCTATCACTTGTTATGTACATGACCATTTCGTTAATTATGAGCCAATTCAAACCTCTGCTAAATATCCTTCAGGATAGTATACGTTTTTTCGGAAGATAATATTGACAAGCAAAATTGTTTGAAATGAAACCGGTACACGAAATGTTTAGATTCAGGTTAGAGTAAATTGATGATTGTCCGTAAACTTAAATCATCAATTATCTGCTACGCGTAGACTGTATTAATTTATTAAAGAAATCTGATGCAGAAAACATATTTTCCATTATTATATCTCGCAATATTTAAACTTGTGTCGAAAAACGCGTAACTTAGAACTAGTTCGGGCATATTGAATATTCTCAGTAAATTGAATTTAGAAAATCAAAATATAGCTCACGATAATTTGTTGCGCAAAAGTCAAATAATTATTGTTACTATGTTTACGGCATTGCATTATGAGAAGCAGGACACCTGAATGCAATTTCCAAGTATAAAAAACAGCAATTTCTGATATGTCCCAATTAACACAGATTAATGTAACTGTATTAAGATATTTCGCATGATATCGTCTGAACGGGAATATTGTATACAAATAATTGAAGAATAATTGAAACTTGAGACATTGACTGCAGGGAAATACAGACTGAAAGCACTGGGAATTGTGTCGCGATGGCCGAGTGGTTAAGGCGTTGGACTCGAAATCCAATGGGGTTTCCCGCGTAGGTTCAAATCCTGCTCGCGACGTTCTTTTTGCAATAATGGCGTCCGTTTTTCAGACAATTTCGTGTATATATTTTCTTTCCACAAGTTTGTATTTCGTATATATCTACAAATAACTAAACATCAATAAAATCCAACAAATATTTATAATCATTAACTGCTAAACTGGTATAACTTACTTTGTTATTGCATTCATCCTATCCATTTGAAACACATGCTGAGCATACTTTTATGAAAAATATGAAGATAGTCTCACTCAGCATTTGAAGGAGAATGCCTATGTTTGATAATAATAAATGGGCTGAAAATTAATGTCACTTATTTAACCCTATTGCCACCTGGCTGGAGAATTCGAATTGTAATTTTCATTAGAATTGTTTGAGTACACATTTAATAAACATGTGTAGAATGCGAAGGAAATCTGCGTAACTAAAATGTATACAATTGCTATCACTTGTTATGTACATGACCATTTCGTTAATTATGAGCCAATTCAAACCTCTGCTAAATATCCTTCAGGATAGTATACGTTTTTTCGGAAGATAATATTGACAAGCAAAATTGTTTGAAATGAAACCGGTACACGAAATGTTTAGATTCAGGTTAGAGTAAATTGATGATTGTCCTTAAACTTAAATCATCAATTATCTGCTACGCGTAGACTGTATTAATTTATTAAAGAAATCTGATGCAGAAAACATATTTTCCATTATTATATCTCGCAATATTTAAACTTGTGTCGAAAAACGCGCAACTTAGAACTAGTTCGGGCATATTGAATATTCTCAGTAAATTGAATTTAGAAAATCAAAATATAGCTCACGATAATTTGTTGCGCAAAAGTCAAATAATTATTGTTACTATGTTTACGGCATTGCATTGTGAGAAGCAGGACACCTGAATGCAATTTCCAAGTATAAAAAACAGCAATTTCTGATATGTCCCAATTAACACAGATTAATGTAACTGTATTAAGATATTTCGCATGATATCGTTTGAACGGGAATATTGTATACAAATAATTGAAGAATAATTGAAACTTGAGACATTGACTGCAGGGAAATACAGACTGAAAGCACTGGGAATTGTGTCGCGATGGCCGAGTGGTTAAGGCGTTGGACTCGAAATCCAATGGGGTTTCCCGCGTAGGTTCAAATCCTGCTCGCGACGTTCTTTTTGCAATAATGGCGTCCGTTTTTCAGACAATTTCGTGTATATATTTTCTTTCCACAAGTTTGTATTTCGTATATATCTACAAATAACTAAACATCAATAAAATCCAACAAATATTTATAATCATTAACTGCTAAACTGGTATAACTTACTTTGTTATTGCATTCATCCTATCCATTTGAAACACATGCTGAGCATACTTTTATGAAAAATATGAAGATAGTCTCACTCAGCATTTGAAGGAGAATGCCTATGTTTGATAATAATAAATGGGCTGAAAATTAATGTCACTTATTTAACCCTATTGCCACCTGGCTGGAGAATTCGAATTGTAATTTTCATTAGAATTGTTTGAGCACACATTTAATAAACATGTGTAGAATGCGAAGGAAATCTGCGTAACTAAAATGTATACAATTGCTATCACTTGTTATGTACATGACCATTTCGTTAATTATGAGCCAATTCAAACCTCTGCTAAATATCCTTCAGGATAGTATACGTTTTTTCGGAAGATAATATTGACAAGCAAAATTGTTTGAAATGAAACCGGTACACGAAATGTTTAGATTCAGGTTAGAGTAAATTGATGATTGTCCGTAAACTTAAATCATCAATTATCTGCTACGCGTAGACTGTATTAATTTATTAAAGAAATCTGATGCAGAAAACATATTTTCCATTATTATATCTCGCAATATTTAAACTTGTGTCGAAAAACGCGTAACTTAGAACTAGTTCGGGCATATTGAATATTCTCAGTAAATTGAATTTAGAAAATCAAAATATAGCTCACGATAATTTGTTGCGCAAAAGTCAAATAATTATTGTTACTATGTTTACGGCATTGCATTATGAGAAGCAGGACACCTGAATGCAATTTCCAAGTATAAAAAACAGCAATTTCTGATATGTCCCAATTAACACAGATTAATGTAACTGTATTAAGATATTTTGCATAATATCGTCTGAACGGGAATATTGTATACAAATAATTGAAGAATAATTGAAACTTGAGACATTGACTGCAGGGAAATACAGACTGAAAGCACTGGGAATTGTGTCGCGATGGCCGAGTGGTTAAGGCGTTGGACTCGAAATCCAATGGGGTTTCCCGCGTAGGTTCAAATCCTGCTCGCGACGTTCTTTTTGCAATAATGGCGTCCGTTTTTCAGACAATTTCGTGTATATATTTTCTTTCCACAAGTTTGTATTTCGTATATATCTACAAATAACTAAACATCAATAAAATCCAACAAATATTTATAATCATTAACTGCTAAACTGGTATAACTTACTTTGTTATTGCATTCATCCTATCCATTTGAAACACATGCTGAGCATACTTTTATGAAAAATATGAAGATAGTCTCACTCAGCATTTGAAGGAGAATGCCTATGTTTGATAATAATAAATGGGCTGAAAATTAATGTCACTTATTTAACCCTATTGCCACCTGGCTGGAGAATTCGAATTGTAATTTTCATTAGAATTGTTTGAGCACACATTTAATAAACATGTGTAGAATGCGAAGGAAATCTGCGTAACTAAAATGTATACAATTGCTATCACTTGTTATGTACATGACCATTTCGTTAATTATGAGCCAATTCAAACCTCTGCTAAATATCCTTCAGGATAGTATACGTTTTTTCGGAAGATAATATTGACAAGCAAAATTGTTTGAAATGAAACCGGTACACGAAATGTTTAGATTCAGGTTAGAGTAAATTGATGATTGTCCGTAAACTTAAATCATCAATTATCTGCTACGCGTAGACTGTATTACTTTATTAAAGAAATCTGATGCAGAAAACATATTTTCCATTATTATATCTCGCAATATTTAAACTTGTGTCGAAAAACGCGTAACTTAGAACTAGTTCGGGCATATTGAATATTCTCAGTAAATTGAATTTAGAAAATCAAAATATAGCTCACGATAATTTGTTGCGCAAAAGTCAAATAATTATTGTTACTATGTTTACGGCATTGCATTATGAGAAGCAGGACACCTGAATGCAATTTCCAAGTATAAAAAACAGCAATTTCTGATATGTCCCAATTAACACAGATTAATGTAACTGTATTAAGATATTTTGCATAATATCGTCTGAACGGGAATATTGTATACAAATAATTGAAGAATAATTGAAACTTGAGACATTGACTGCAGGGAAATACAGACTGAAAGCACTGGGAATTGTGTCGCGATGGCCGAGTGGTTAAGGCGTTGGACTCGAAATCCAATGGGGTTTCCCGCGTAGGTTCAAATCCTGCTCGCGACGTTCTTTTTGCAATAATGGCGTCCGTTTTTCAGACAATTTCGTGTATATATTTTCTTTCCACAAGTTTGTATTTCGTATATATCTACAAATAACTAAACATCAATAAAATCCAACAAATATTTATAATCATTAACTGCTAAACTGGTATAACTTACTTTGTTATTGCATTCACCCTATCCATTTGAAACACATGCTGAGCATACTTTTATGAAAAATATGAAGATAGTCTCACTCAGCATTTGAAGGAGAATGCCTATGTTTGATAATAATAAATGGGCTGAAAATTAATGTCACTTATTTAACCCTATTGCCACCTGGCTGGAGAATTCGAATTGTAATTTTCATTAGAATTGTTTGAGCACACATTTAATAAACATGTGTAGAATGCGAAGGAAATCTGCGTAACTAAAAGATATACAATTGCTATCACCTGATGTGTACATGACCATTCCGTTAATTATGAGCCAATTCACACCTCTGCTAAATATCCTTCAGGATAGTATACGTTTTTTCGGAAGATAATATTGACAAGCAAAATTGGTTGAAATTAAACCGGTACACGAAATGTTTAGATTCAGGTTAGAGTAAATTGATGATTGTCCTTAAACTTAAATCATCAATTATCTGCTACGCGTAGACTTTATTACTTTATTAAAGAAATCTGTTGCAGAAAATATTTTTTCATTATTATATCTCGCAATATTAAAACTTGTGTCAAAATACGCGCAACTAAGAACTAGTTCGGGCATATTGAATATTCTCAGTAAATTGAATTTAGAAAATCAAAATATAGCTCACGATAATTTGTTGCGCAAAAGTCAAATAATTATTGTTACTATGTTTACGGCATTGCATTATGAGAAGCAGGACACCTGAATGCAATTTCCAAGTATGAAAAACAGCAATTTCTGATATGTCCCAATTAACACAGATTAATGTAACTGTATTAAGATATTTTGCATAATATCGT
>JAQBSW010013460.1:0-13923 GCA_029291075.1 Eudiplozoon nipponicum | reverse complement strand
CTAACATCAGGCTTAAATCGATACAGAAGATCAAAACATGCATGCATTTATGCATACATACATGCATCCACACTTCGTACAAACATTATGCATTCATACACGTTTTCACACACATAAACACATGCGTACACAAATACGTACTTACATACATACATACATACATGCATACAAACATGCATACATAAACACATACATGCATACAGACAAACTCACATACATGCATACATACACACATATACACATATACACATACATACATACATACATACATACATACATACATACATACATACATACATACATACATACATACATACATACATACATACATACATACATACATACATGCATAAATACATACATACATACATACATACATACATACATACATACATACATACATACATACATACATACATACATACATACATACATACATACATACATACATACATACATACATACGTACATACATACATACATACGTACATACATACATACATACATACATACATACATACATACATACATACATACATACATACATACATACATACATACATACATACATACATACATACATACATACATACATACATATATACATACATACATACACGCATACATACATAAATACATACATACATACACACATACATACATAAATACATAAATGCATACAAGAATACTGAAACAAGGAACAAATTATTTAAAGCGGTGAATGTCGGAAGAGCGTTTTCCGCAACGGAAGAATTTATTAAATAACTTAACTAGACTCAGCTTGGTGCAAAATTCTTGCAGAGAAGCGATTTGCAATAAACAAAGCGAAATTCGTTGAAAAATATGTAAATTTGAAGACATTATTGAAAAATTAGTTACCTCAATGAGATTGCACAACAAATTCGCTTCTGGCAGAGCAAACGCGTCCATCAGCTGGGACATAACTTTGTGACCCTGTAAACAAAATTGAATTCTATAAATTCGGATTTAAATACTATACACTGGAAAACAAAATGAAAGTTAACAAAAATGGGTAATGATTTATGTGATTTTAAATCATATCATTTTATAAACAAACAGGTTCTCCTCATAGCCACTTCCGAAATCCCAGTGCATTCAATTTCTTTCAAATGTACATATCACTATCGTGTTAAGCTGTCCATTCGAAAAGTAAATTCTATGCTTCGAACAGCCACTCACTGACTGCTCAGAAAACACGTTAATGGCAAATATAAGCTCTGCACACCATATTTAATCAGCTGACTTTTGTGTTCCGTAAAGTCCACACAGTGGTGATTTAAAATATCACCCTTTATAACTATCAGCCTGGTAATAGTCAATTTGTGTTTTAAGAACGCGTACCATGTAATGCATAATGTTTACGCACCAGAAACACACTCACGCGTCAAGTCTCACGGTAATGGCAATGCATGGATAGATTACTTTTGAATACAGTCCCGAATTTCAATTAATATGAACACATGCATACTGTGCCATTATTACAATTATAAATTGTTGCATTGGCTTTACACATTTTTGCACTTCATTAGTTGTTTATTTATACTCATGCGCACATTTATCTGCTTCATTTGCCTAAAAATGAATGCAGACCGGTGCAATCCAAAGTTTTATGTAAAACGCCGAGTGACTTTGTCGTAAACACTAGAAGATCAGTAATGAATGCACTCAAAGGTGTCAGTTGCCAAACAGATGAAAGTCTATTTATAACGTGTTTTAAGTTTCCACAAATTACATTCGTGAGTTGTTGCTTTGCAATATCAGTTTCGTAGAGATACGATTGATACGCAACGAGTTCTTCTTCGTGGTGACTGGGTGCTGACTCGTCCCTTTCCACCAAAGGCATCGACATTGTTCATACTAACCACTGGAATTTAGGTACGATCTAACCTTCGTCACCACATTTGCGTATACCTGTTATAGTGAGCATTTTACTGTGTGCGTGTGTGTGACTAGAGGCCGGATGATGGAACGGGAAATACCGTGCGGAAACGTTGCCAATCGTACTTAACTTCCAGTTGGTATTATGAACGATGTTGAAGCCTTCGAAAGAAAGGGACACACAAGCACCAAGCCAGCACTAAGAAGAACTCGATGCGGACTTGGTAATGTGGATCAATCGGATCTTTGCAAAATTGATAGTGCAAAACGACAACCCACGAATGTAACTTGTGAAAACTCTAAAGGTAAGGCTCGCACTGCGCAACCGTTCACGAATTATAACGTGTTGTTCAATTCATAGATACTAAACATTTTTTTAACATTCAACTGCTACTGGCAAGAGTCAATAAAATGTTGATGCTTCTAGTCGGAACACAATTTAATATACATTGTTTCTACAGTATACAAGTTGAAAATATGGAGCGAAAACGCTACGTATAATGTATGCGATCGAAAATTAACAAATACATAAATTGTGCAATAACCTTGGATCTATTACTATCAATGGGCTCACACATTACTGAGCAGTAGAAACAGCGACAATGGTCTCGCATACGATGTAAATTTTTATGCACAAACCTATTGCCTCTAAGCGATGTTCGACGAGGAAAATGTACATTATTTTAGGAATCATCGTAATCATTATCATCAACAGTAAATCATCAGTAATTAAATATTGAACCATTAACGCCACAAAATACTCGTATTTTTGCACTGTCAACAAAACGCTTTTGGTCGGTTTTGCCTAGTAATAAATAATTATATAAATTGAGTTTTCCTATCCTTAGTCACACAACAGTCATAAGTATCACAAACATGGAGCATCTGGCTTTGAGGTGCCCGTAGCAAAGGAATACCTCAACAGTATGAAATTGCTCTCGACAGCTAGCACACTAAATCTCGGAATTCTTCACAACAAATGTAGCACTAAGCATTAAATAGAATAAGACTTTACCTTATCATTCGTATAATGCTTGTGTGTCAATATGACACGTCGAATTATATTGGTCGCGTTTCTGCACCGTTAAATTATATCCTACCAGGCAAGCTAATAAGATGCCAGGATAGCGGCCTCAAACCCCAATTGGACATGGATGACTCATTGGTTATATACAGCTTATACATAACAGTGAAGCATCACAATATTCTGCAAGTATAATTCTGATCAGTAGTTTTGTTTTTTGAACTATTATTATTAGTAGTAGTAGTAGTAGTAATTGGATTGGTAGCAACAGAGATAATAGTAGCTGTAGTGTTTAATTGCGACCTAGGCTTCGAACAGGGTAGGACGGCTTTATACCACCGGACACATGGTCAGAAAATATTACGATTACGAGCTAATTCATGTTCGTGTTAGATTGATAGGCGAAACAAGGCATAAATTATTCACCTTGTGATCACATTTCATTTGAAGAACAATTACAACAAGGAATGTTCTCCTCAATAAAATATGCAATTATTCATCCAATAACAGTAGATTATAAATAATGCTCTAATTGGGATTTCCTGTTTACTAGACGTCTGTGTAACTATTAATAGATTGCAGGAAAAGTGAGAAGAAATGCTACGGATAACGCTTTCGATTTAGTACCGGAGCAGAATTATCATGTCTTATAACATCCAGTCAATTGAAGCTATGAAAGCATACAAAAACAATAGGATTGAGTTAGATTTTACTGTTACAAGCAGCCATAATAAAAAGTTCGCGATTTATAAGCTTACAAGGGACAAGAGGAAATGTAATCATGTATGTTTGTAAAGGTGTGCCTTACGGCTCCATATTCATTTACATAATAATATTATTATAGCATACTTCATGCATTTATTTGCTTAGATTTAGAGAAGAGATATGAGCTAATTATAGTTTCGAATGAAATTTAAAAAATACAAATTAGTTTAGCTAGATTTTACTACAGCTGTCCAGTTAAAATCTATTAGTGATTTTGTTACACTATGATTTAATAAGGCTGCAGTTATACTATACATACTATATACAATCGTTTAATTTGAAATTATACATGCTACTAGTTGTTCAATAGTAGCTATAAAAGTTATATAGAAATAAATATTCATTACTAAAATGGATTTTAGAATAACTGTATAATAGGCATCGGTGATGTGACATGCGCCAACCTGAAAAACATTAAGAAAAAAAACAAGTCCTAAACAGTGAAACATGTCTAACAAAACTGATAAAAGTTGAGAGAGAGAGAGAGAGAGTATTTTCAGTTATTCTGTCACGTTACATATGGGTCATTCACGAAGATCACAAGGCGACGTAAATAATACGAAATTGAAAAGATATAATTAAACAATAAATGATTGCGTGCTTGACGTAAACACCAATCACATTTTATTTAACTAGTCGGCGAACAACATAGCCAAACTACCGTCAGTAACACGTACTGACGAGTTTCGAGCATCCATGATCATCATCAGAGTACGACGGTAAACTGACTAGGAGGATCAAACCGCAATGTATATATATGGATAGCATCATCATAATTTCCAGCCACACAAAAGTCAAGTGACTAATGTTTCACTGCCATATAACCGTATGGAGTGAAAAAAAGTATATAAGTGAATTTAGATAAATTATTATTGAAATTTACGAGAGAGGGAGAGGGGTAGAGAGAAGGAAAACCTTGCTACTATGAGTAAATTTATCAGGATAACTCACAGAAATGAGGCAAACTAAACCTCTCCACAACACCATTATGGCCAAGTTAGCATTTGGGCAAGGTGACATCAGCAACACAGCTTCCTTGCGGATTTCACCGTTTCACGTCATAAACAAACCGAACCTCGCAGCTAACTTTGCCCTACTAAGAAAAGAAAGTTACGAAGATGATTCTACTATACATCTGCAACAAGATCGCTACTGAGCTCGATTCGATGCCATATCGCTAAGCTTTTCTAACCAATAACTGTGATGCGCACGAGGACCCCATCCCGGCAGACGAGTGGATCCTATACTACACAATTTAGATGTAAGTGACTTTAATTGTTTCTGCCATGTCAAAATCTGCCCACCTTGTTTCTTACGCCGATTTGGTGCTGGATAAGAGAACAGAGCTCCATTGGGCAATCGAAATGAGGGCATACGCAAAACGTGACCGAGCCAACGAAGTTGATGGAGCTTTATTTGTTTTTCTAACGACGAGCACTTATTGTTAGATACAAAAATACGTCTACGGATGTCAACGTTAGTTATTCGTTGTTGGTAACCAACATGTGCTATACTTCTCAAACAACGATGATCGAATGCCTGTAAGCGTCTCAGATCATCAACTCTAAGAGGCTGTTTCACTAGCGTATAGTAAGACTGCGCGTACAGATGCATTGTGAAATATTCGCGTTTCTCCATAAATGACGAAGGTTCGAGAAAGCTACTCTAGCTTTCGCGATCCGTATTCTCACCTCGTCGGACATACTGCCTACGTTATTGATAGAGCTCCCAAGATATGTAAACCTGTCGACTATGTCAAGATCTTCATTCTGCAGTCGCAACATTGGAGTGAGTGGTGGGTGATCCTGTAACAGTTTCTTACATTTAGAGGGTGCGAATTTCATACCGAAAGACGGAACAACGTTTGCTAATCTATTTAAGGTGGTATGGGCAGCATGCTGATTGTCGAATAATAGTACGATATCGTCCGCATAGTCAAGATCGACTAGTTTATCTCCCGGGAGAACTTCAACTCCAGCGTCCTGAATGTGTGAGAGAGTGTTGTTCATAATAGCATCGATTACAAAATTAAACAAAAATGTGGAAAGTGGACAACCTTGACGAACACCACTGCTGGTTGTAAAGTTATGCGTTAATTCGTTGTAAATCTTAACGCGACCAGAAGTATTTGTGTAGAGAGCTCGTATAATATTAACAAATTTAGTGGGCACACCGCTTTTCGACAAGATATGGAATAAAACATTGCGATCCACCGAATCAAATTCACCCTTGAAGTCTAGAAAGACGACTATTGTGGGTAGGTGATATAAATGTCTCTGTTCGAGAACTTGCTTTAACATAAAAATATTATCTATACAACCTCGTCCTGCGCGGAATCCGGCCTGTTCTTCTCTTGTTTGTGATTCACGTGAAGTGCTAAGACGACGTAGGATAATCGAAGCAAATAACCTTGATACGACCGGAGTCAAACTTATACCACGATGGTTATCGCACGAATTACGATTGCCTTTTTTGAAGATGGGAATGATGGTCGACTCATTCCAGCCAAGTGGTACGGTTTCCTCATTCCATATAGTATGAAAAAGTTTGGTCAACGCTCCTGAAATTATATCGCCACCATCCTTAAACAATCCCGGAAGCAGATCATCGGGGCCGGCGGCTTTGCGGCGCTTAAGAGATAGGATTGCATCGCGTACTTCTAACTCCATATGGATAGCAAATTAGATATGCGGCTCACATCTATTAGTGTCGCATACATTGTGTAGCCGACATTTCCACTCAAGAACAATGTATGCGAGAATATTAGAGGTGAGAGGCGCATATAAAATTTTGCTAATCATATGTATGCATTGCGGTTTGATCCTCACTAGTCAGTTTTCCGTCGTACTCTGATGATGATCATGGAAGATCGAAATGTGTCAGAACGTGTGAATGATGGTAGCCCTGCCATGTTGTTCGACGACTGGTTAAATACAATGGGATTGGTGTTTACTTCAAATTCGCAAACTGGATTTTAATACATAAAAATCATCATTATGATTATCATCATGCACAGCCATGCAAAAGTCAAAAGTAACTAATGTTTCACTATCATATAACCATAAGCAGCGAAACAAAAAATTATATAATAAAAAATAATAATTCATACATACAAATTATTAGTGAGATTTACGAGAGATAGAGAGAGAAAGATAGTAACTAGTCACTATGAGTATATTTCCGTCGTAAAGTCCATCCCATCCTCAACGTGGTACGACGGTGTCAACCATGTCTCGATGGCCGATCGTACATGGGCTAACGGGGCTATGGCGGTTGTGTCACCAGGGCGTGGTGGATTTCCGACCAGCAATCGGATCTCCTATAAAATACCACATGAGCCCGACGACGGCACCATGACTCGGCGTGTGTTCCCCGCCACAAAAGAGTTCAACAGCCACAGGATTACATGGACTCCTGGACAGTACCCCGTACTTCCGAATGGCGAATGAGCTCTCAACAGCCAACGGCAACTATGCAACTTACTGCTGCCTTGCAGACTGCGCTTGGATGTGCAAAGGCTAGAGGTGCGTCCTCGATCCAAAAGCCGAGTGGTGAGGGGACACCACTTGTACCAAATTCCCAAGAAACTCCATGAAATCAATGGAGCCGGCTTATTCTCCAAAAGGAGTCAGCCGCAGTAAACAACAGTAAACAAACAAACATGAGTATATTTATCAAGATAACTCACAGAAGTGAAGCAAACTAAAATTCCACACAACACCATTATGGCCAAGTCAGCTTTATGGCAAGGCAATAACAGCAATACAGCTTCCTTGTGGGTTTCAATGTATCATGTCATAAACAAACAAAACCTCGCGGCTTACCTTGCACTACTAAGAAAAGAAAGTTACGAAGATTCTACTAGACATCTGTAACAAGATCGCCATTGAGCTCGAAATGTGGTATAAATTAAAGGATTAATCTCCTATACTTCAATGCGAACTCACTATATAATATATACCGAGCATGTAAAAGATACAAACCGAGCATGCACCGAGTACCGACACAATGATTTTCGAGATACCGAGTCTGTAAAAAGTACAAAAACAATGGCCTCCAAAATTCCGAGTCTCTACACGGTACCAACACAAAGGTTATCGAAATACCGAACCTGTACTGGGAACCAACTGGGAAGAATAAAAAACACTTGAAAACCTATACTCAAGTAAATCCACACAATCTCGTCTCGATCGATATGAGTTACCAAATTTCACATTAATTGACATCATTCAATTTATGTATAATAGTTATGTATTCAGTTTTGTGTACATATTAATTAACTAATTCAAGTAGGACTAAAAGAATATTTCAAAGGCAACATGAACGAAAATGCATAATCTCATGTAAATATGCGTTTAGTGGGTACTGGCGACTTATCAGTAGGAGTCGGCACTACGCCCTATACTGACTATACTTTGTCAATTAATATGTGCCAGGTGGACGGTGTAATATATCGACTCCTACTGATGAGTTTCCAGTAAGTACGAAACGCATGTATTCATGACGTTATACCTGTCGTTAATGCTGAATTTGAGGTACTCTTGAGGTGCCGTTTTAAATAATATGGTAGTACGAAAGCAAAACCTAACACAAACTTGCATATGTATATATATATATATATATATATATATATATATATATATATACATATATATATGTTATTTGTCCGCAACAAAGAATATTTAACTACAAGAAAATTAATTAAATGATGCAAAGCTCACCACGAAAAATAATAACTGATGTTGGTCAAGTCCGGAATTAATTGGTTTTCTGGAGTAATAGGTTCTCAAACGTAGTTGTAATTCTCAACTCACATTATATACTATGTATTTGCTTTGAAATAGCATTTTAGAGGACTTTACTGATTGAAAACATATTCGAATAGGAGATCGTACAGTCCACCAGTTTCATATTTCTTGACTGAATTTATAGTTGATACAAGCCTAGTACCGGCTGCTACTGACGAGTCGCTTATAAACACAAAACGTGAGTGCATGCTGACTATGGTTTATGCTTCCGGTCCTATATTAACGAATTTGTTATTAGGTCCGTTATACCTAATAAACAATGACAAACTTAATTATCATCAACTGAATACATAGCACGCACAGATACTAGCCTTTCAAAAAGCGACACCAGAATAATCAAATCTAAGTAATCTAGTTATAAAAAGATAGGTATGTGGCTAATATATGAAGCAGATGAATAAAGAAATTAATAATAAACTTTAATCATCATTTATTAATAATAAGACGATTTTTATTTATCCTTTTATCAAAGGTATTCATAAAATAGGAAATAACACAAATGAAGAGACCACACATAGGCAAAATTGAAACTTAGGAACTTCGCAATAAAAATATTAATCAAAGCAAGTTATATTAAGATAAAAAGGACAAAAATCATTGTCATTATAGGGACGAAGTGACAAAATGATATCGATCTCATAACTATCCAGGGTGATTACTCAATCTAAAAATCAAGTAAAGCAACATAATTCTTCGCGAAAGAGTTCGAAATGAAATGACAAAGAAACGCTACCTAAAATAAAATGTAACATACCATACGAAATCGGTCTACAGGATGAATCGCCTTTATTATGGCATCTGTTGAATAATGACAGATTGAGAATGGTTAGATGTAACTTTTGGTCCTAACCGATACAATATGAGATCTACTTAAAAAACTAACTGAGGTACTTTAGTTGGTATGTAATTGAAAATTGTGTGTAGTGTACGACTACTGAATGGACCAAAATCTATACGAATATTTGCTTAAGGCAATACTAATATCAATTTTAAACGAAATCGCCTACTCCCGAATCATAAGTAAACATGAAACTCATGCATAAACGAGATTGCCCAGGTTGTTCATGCTGACTTTGATATATCTTTCGTTACTTTAACAATAACGTGTTAATTGGTACCTCATGCCTAATACACACATAAAAAATTATTTACCAGATTACTTTAATCAATGTTCTTGATATAAGAACCTGACTTTATTTATAATTATTTCCCCCTTTAATTTCTAAGGTTAAGGTTACACTTTGAAATTGAACGAAAATTGGTTGCGCGGATGGTGATAACAATTAGTTTAATCAAGGTTGCGATCTTGATAAAAACACCTGACCCATTATGTACATATATTTGTCAGTATAAACTAAGTATTGTATAGTGTAGAAAAGGCAATTCATCCAGTAATTACTTACATATGTCAACATAAACAAAGAATTGTATAGTGTAGAAAAGGCTATTCATCCAGTAGACTGGTTTCATCCTCATTGGGAACTCATCACGTATTGGCCAGAATTTGTCGCGGAAATATGCAGGTAATTAATGGGTAAGGTGCTTATATCAGGATCGCAACCATGATTATAATATTTTTTATCACCGCCTCCGCAACCAATGTTCGTTTAATTCATTCAGTAGATCGGTTTTCTCCTTATTGGAAACTCCTCGCGGACAGGGCTCGTACGTGAGCACATCTGCTTCTGTTTATGTTGCTCTAACCACTGAGCAACCCTGCTGCATATAACACACGATTTGCAGTTAAATATTAATTACTGTTTCTTGGTTAGCCTATATGGCATCACTGTAGACCGAAAGTTCCAACTAATTACTCCAAATATATCATCATAGAACAGACCCCACGCAACCTTGGGACATAGTATATAATTGAACATTTATGAAATTAAATGAAAATTGGTTGCAAGGGCGCAGATAATAATTGTTTAAATCAATGTACATTACATTTTATAAATGGTCAATTCAATATCACGTCCCCAGGTAGATTGGTCTCCGTTCTATTATGACAAATTGAGGGTAGTTAGTCGGAACTTTAGATCAAACGTTATGCTTCAACGGCTCCACTAAAAGAAAATGATAACTAAAAATTATTATTTAGTATATAACTGAAAATCTGTGTGATATGCGGCAGGGTGGCTCATTGGTTAGAGAAACAGATTTCGAAGCAGACATTCCCAGATTCGAGCCCTTTCCGCGGCATAGACAGTACGTGAATTCGCAATAAGGACGACGCCGTTCTTCTCGATGGATAGTCTTTCTACACTATATAATGCTTAGTTTATACTGAAAAATGTATGTACATAAATAAACAGGTGTTTATAGCAAAAGCACAAGCTTGAATAAAATAATTGATAACATCGCACGCACAACCAGCATTCATTAATCAGTCCATCGATAAAAGAGTAAATCGATCTTAAGCATCCGTTAATTTTAAAGGAAGAGCTCCTCTTAGCCATACACATGTCAGCAGGTAATTAACCGAGAGTACTCGTACGATCGCTGAGCATAAATACAAATATAACGCAGAGTGAAACCAGCTCTCATTTAACCAAATGAAAACCCAATCATGATAAGTGAATGTATGTAAATTGTTACGTTTTGATTAAATAAATAATTATGTTTATACACAATAAACACACTTTAGATTATTATATGGTAAATCGCCCAAAAATATATGATATCTAATGCTTAAAATCAATTGACATTATATATATAGAAACGCAAATTTATTTTTACGTTAAAAATTAATCAAAAATAAAAATATAAATAGTTTACCATTTCCGACTGAGCAGACATTAGTTCAGCCTTTGGAATATATGTGCCTTTATACGTCTCAATCACCTCACTTGGTGTTAGGCGAGTAAGCCCACGATGCACGGTGTCCAACTGGATATTGTTGTATGCATCAATTTTCATTAATAACCCCTTAACAAATTGATCGTAAAAGTATAAATAGACAACATAACTTGTACAATTAGATTTGAACAAACAAGTTATATATATATATATATATATATATATATATATATATATATATATATATATATATATATATATATATATATATATACAAGCTGACCCGTCCCGCGCTCCTGCGACCTCACAATAATTCAAATTTATTGAGACGAATTTTAATAAAATTTCAAAAAGGCGTCAGCTTTGTGTAAACTTATTCTTTTTGATAATTAAAAACATGAAATTATAATTTACATTAATTAAACTACTGCAGTGCTTGGATAAAAGGCGTTTTTACATAAGAGGTTAAGTTAGCAAAAGTTTCAACGCATTGGGGTTCAAGTGTTAAAATATCATCTTCCACACAACTAATATGAATTATATATAGATAGTGACCTTCCCAGGAAGTGGTAGAATTGGAGTTGCGAAATTGGTGCGAATCGGTCGAGCCCTTTTCATTTTATTTGTGGACATGCATATGTGCACACAGACAACCATTCATTTTATACAAATAGATAGAAAAAGGATATATATAAAATAAATTTTAAATAAACATAACATACTTAGATGTACGCAAATGTAACACGCTCTGGTGCTATAATAATTACTTTTTCATAAAATGGGGGCAGAGTATACAGATTTGCTGAAAATTTTAGAATCACATTTTGGCATGCATATTTAGCAAAACAGTAAATGAGCTTCCGATGTTACAAACTAACGATCTTGCACTTTTTAATTTATTCAATTTTTTACTGAAGTAGCATGAAGGTAAAGCACAAATTATATTAGACACACTTTTTAAGCATATACAGTGTACTGAAAGAGTTTGCCTGATCTCAACCCCAAACGAATTTATCCCATTTGTACAATCAAATTGATTTAATCCGTACAGACCTATAAAAATTGCTAACCCATTGTACGTCGAATAAAGATATGTTTTAAATAACAAAACAATTTAATAAATACATAACAAAATATGAAATAAAGAAAAAATTTATCATAATAGTCTTACTTTTGAGACAGACAAGTGCGGCTAACGAATGTGAACGGCATGGAGGAGGGAGGGGGAGGGAATGAGGGAACTCTAGACACGTTCGTAAACGGCGCTTTTTTAGAACTTAAAACTATTTTCGTAACTTTAAAACTAAAAATACACATTCCTTATTTCAAAAGTTCAGTAATCACGCAAAAATCAAGCAAAAAAGGGTACAGCGCACAAGATACACTTCGATTTAAGCGGGTAACACGTGCATGTGATCGAGAGATTCCCTCGGATGATGCTTGACTCTGCGCGCCAACTAGCGGGACGCTCCGGAAACCCGGCTCGTATCTTAGATTAGGGCTCTTATCTTGAACGAAAATATGGTCCGAGCTCCGGCTCGTATCTAAAAAAACTCGTATGTTAGGCTGCTCGTATCTTGAGATACCACTGTACATATCTATTGCGGTTCAAGTGTCAAAATATCATCTTGCACACAACCAATATGAATCATATATAGATAGTGATCTTCCCAGGAAGTGGTAGAATTGGCGTAGCAAAATTGGTGCGAATCGGTGGAGCCGTTTTCATTTTACCACGAACTATCAGGCATGCATGCAAATCTTAAAGAATCCTACAGCCAGTACAAATTCAAATGTTCGACGCCCCTCGGTTTCGAAAAAAGAGTAAAATTGCACAATTTAAAAAAATACTATATTAACTTTTGACGCAAAGGATACGTTTACAAGCATCGCTGTTGATAAATCTATCGATTATCTCTGCAAAATTGTCGACTTTAATCGTTTGTTATTTACTTTACCTAAAAAAATTCCAAATTTGTCGTCAGCAAGCGTACTATTGATGATAATATAAAGCTCAATAATAAAAATATCACTCAATGCAATGGGACGGAAATTGAATTCTACAAGCCAACGCTTGCATAATTTATCAGAAAACGCCTAAAACTGCTACCGCTTACTTCAAACTGCTGACATAAACATATGGGATATGCCGATGACACCTTCATAACCATTAATAAAGATGTACAAATAAAAGACATATCTAATGATATAAATAGCTTGGACCACAATATTGGGATTTCATACGAGCGCGAATAACTCAGGCTCTACTTTGCGTTCAACGCAATATGTCGGTAGAACCGGTCAATTACTAAAAATGCGAATCGAAGAGCATTTAGACTAGGCAAAACTGTAACAGAAAATGTTTCCGAAATAAACCAGGCGGATTTACATGTATTTTGCAAAACAAGAAATGAAAAGGAACTGTATATATTAAAAGATGAATCTTGTTGCGCAGTGCTGTCCTTCTTGTTGTGGATTTGACCGCATTTTTCTTCTGCGGGACAATTGATAGCACTCATAGGTCGGTAAAATCTTGAATTTTCATCATTTTCAGGTGATGTAATTTTTGGCCTCAATTGATGGGTTCTCACTTGTCCCTTCTTTTTTAAGCCTTCCATTAGCTGATTGTCT
>JAQBSW010013459.1:0-13924 GCA_029291075.1 Eudiplozoon nipponicum | reverse complement strand
CCAGATTCCAAAGCAGACGTGCCCAGGTTCGAGCCCTGACCGCGGCAAATTCAGCACCGTACGTGATGAGTTTCACATAATGACGAAACCAGTCCACTGTATGAATTGCCTTTTCCACACTATGCAATACTTTGTTTGTACTGACGAATATGTCAATAATGGATCAGGTGTTTATATAAAAATCGCAAACCTTAATTAAATACAATTTCTTATGCGTTTAGAAGAGGCTGACGCAAGTTAAAATTCTTTAGAATTAGTGAAGATTTAAAAATAACCAACTTACTTTCTAAATTTCGACCAGAAAGCTTATTCTCATTTGAGTCATCCGCGGAAATGTCGTCGTCAAAGTTATCTGTTTGTTCGCGGTGGTTAACATATTTGGTAACTAATCCTGTCATAAACTGTCTTAGGCGTTGTGCCGTGGTTTGTTGTGACAGACCTCCAATAAATAAACGCACACCATCCTGTGGTTTTGAGTTATCAGCTTCTAATGAAGATCTTGAATTATCTTGCAGATGAGAGGCTGTGGGAATTGGGATGTCTGTTCTCGACGAATCTGTACTTTTTTTCTCAATTTCAAGACCACTAACAAAATTAGTAATCGTAGTTAGAGCGGTATTTTCAGGAGCAGTTGCAGTATATGTCAAACTTTTGCTAGCTAAGCTATGTTGTTCAGCATCAGGAGTAATTGCCGAAGGTGATTCCCCAATGTCAAAGCGCTCCATCCGACCAGATTGAATTATGTGTTTAAATGAAGACGAAACTATAGACGCTTTCGTGATTTTACTTAAGCTTGCAGATCTAGCGTTGCCTTCATCTGCCTTGTTTGCGGTCAATTTATTTTCTAAGTCAGTACTTATCTTTCTTAGGCTAGGCTGAGTCGAATCACTTTCCTCAATTAGTATTCTTTGTAGCGACTTTTGGTGAAGTAATGTGGTTTGTAAACTTCTCAGCCGGTCAATCAACAATCTATTAGATGCGCGTTTTTCATTTACACTTTCAACGGAATACTGTTTCTCAACGGCAACCACCGTGTCACCTGAAAGAGAACGCACACAACCATAGAGAATAATTCTTAACATATTTATTGTGTTTAGTTATGCTTAAGATATTTGAAGTTTTTGGGTTAATATATTTTGTGTGTGTTGTTTTTATGTGAAATGGTTTCCTTTTTGAAACAAATTCACCTGTTTTATTTCTATTGAAAATTAGTTGATAAAATGAAGCCAAAGCGACACTGTACAGAAAATAAAGACAATCAACAATCCTGCGGGAATTGTGTGATTGAATTTCGGATATTGTAGAAATAGGATTTGATAAATTTACATTTGATAGACGTTAATATTAACGAAATATTTCAAAAATAAGTTCGGAAACATCCCGGTAGACAATTAAGCAGAACAACTAAGTTAAACAGAGCAAATTTTTCAACGGGGAGCGAAAGTTTAGAATTAGCGTCAGCAAAAATTATTTGTGAATCCAATTACAGGTAAACAAACGTGACTTATGCATTATCAATAATTAATAATGCTGTTGGTGATAAAAAGTCTTTAAATAAAGTTTGTAATACTAAGATAACCATTATTTATAAACGGTCACAATTTCTATAATTGTGGCGAAAGCGGATAAATTGTTAAGTTTGTGAATGTATAGAAATTGCGCAGCAAACATCTTAAATCAAGTAAAATGTATGCTAGACTACTACTCAATTTTGCTTTCCTTGTGTATGAATTGTGGTTTTATTCTCCTAAGTCAGTTTGCCTTCGTACCCTGATGAAAACCACAGATTGTCTACATGAGTCATTACATGCGAGTGACGGTAGTTTTGCTATACTGTGTGACTAGTTACATACAATGAGATTGGTGTTTATTTTAAGCTAATAAATATGATTTACTGGATAATACATGTATTTTTAAGAAAACGCAATGAAACCGAATTCAACCAAGGAAACAAAATGGTCATATTATTTGTTACCGACAACTAATTTATATACAATTTTGTAATAGATATTGCGTATTTAGTAACAGATTAGTTCAAATATAACCAGAAGTTTATACCAATCATGTACACAGGCGTAACACACTAATTGACGGCTCAAAAAATACCTGAATAAGTAGCACAATAGTGATAATGTGTCTGCCAAACGCGGATGTTACATTTTATTTTTAACCAACCGCCTAAAAAAAGGAAGTACGGAATATCCCAAAAATAAACGAAGAGACATTTCAGAAATTATGTTGCTAATAGATTGACGAAAGCTTCTGGAAGAATGACAGATGTCGTTGACAACCCTCAATGCTCCAAACCAGCTCTTTTGTTTATTTTCTTAGCAAAAAAGTAAAAAGCTTTGCGATAATTTAAATCAAAATAGCGCCAAGCTTGATATAACTATCAAACTGTTTTAATATATATATATATATATATATATATATATATATATATATATATATATAACCTATATATTTGTCGGTATAAAGTAAGCATCGTATTATAAAGGAAAGGCAATTCACTTGGTAAGACAGTTTCCCATTTATTGAAATCTCCACATTACTGTCACGGAAAATTATGGAAAGTAAGAGTAGAACTCCTAATAAGGAAGAAACCGACCTATTGGATGATTTGTCTTTTCTAAATAATATTTTTATTTTATACTGATGAATGTATGTATGCAATTTGGCTTATGTTTGCATCAAAATCGCAACTGTGCTTTAAATAACTGTAATAACCACCCGCGCAACTAATATTAGTTTAATCATATAAATATTCAATTTAATACCTCTTTAATGCCTTATGGATACCTTTGTAGATCAGTTCTACGCGGTGAGCTGTGATTCCAGAAAATTTTGATATCCTGGTGCATATTTTGCCAGTTAACTAGCCGTATTTGTATACATTCGATGTGTTTTAATATGCTAGTGTTCAGGTTACAATTTGCTTACATAAATTTCGGCAAAGATGGAATTGAAGTTCATTTGTTATGGCTGTTACGTTTTGCGACCAGTATAAAGCTTGGTTATAAAGCCACATTGTGATAAAAAGTTGAAGGAATTTTTAATCTCATGAATTTTACAAAATTAATATGACGCGAGCATATTCGGATATCATGTTTTTTCTCTAAATAACTCCTTCTCTAGGCCGATATACCAATCAAAGTAAACCCATCTTAGTATAACGTCTCGACGAGGAAAATGCGCGCGTCTGCGAGCTTGAAGTTAACACCAACCCCATTGTATTTAACCAGTCGTCGAACAACATAACAAAACTACCGCCAGCCGCAACGCACTGGCGCGTTTCGACCTTCCATGATCATCATCAGAGTACGACGGCAAACTGACTATCGAGGATCAAACCGCATTGAATATATATGAAAATCAAATTTAGATATGCGGCTCTCACCTCTAGCAGTCTTGCATACATTGAACTTGACTGGAAATGTCGGCTGCACAATTTCTGTGCAATCACGAATATTAACTATTTTGCAGCTTTCGCCACATATACATATATAGACAATACAATTAAACAATAATTGATTGCGCGGGTGTTGTTAACAATGCTTTAAATCAAGTTTGCGAGCTTGAAGTAAACACCAACCCCATTGTATTTAACCAGTCGTCTACTTTGTTTCTCTCAAGCTCGCAGGCTTCATTTTAAAAACAGTTATCACAATCCTTGCAGTCAATGTTTGTTTAATTGTTTTATTTATTTATGTGTGATGAGGGCTGCAAATATGTTATGCTTGTGACAACGTAGAAACTGTGTACCCGACATTTACAGCCAAGTAAAATCTGAGCGTGGCTACTTGGGATGAGAACCAAATATCTGATTTTTAATACTCTCTACATGCATTGCGCTTTGATTATCGTTAATCAGCTTGCCGTTTTGCCCTGATGATGATCACGAAACGTTAATACGCGTCTGTTTTTGTGGCTGACAATTTTTTGGTTTGATAGACTGTCTGGATACAATAGATGCACGTATCGTCCTATTATCCCGCATTCCTCACTCAAATATATAGTGGTTAAAGAGCGTAATACCGGCTCCTACTGATGAGTCGCCAGTAAGCACGAAACGAATGTGCATGAGATTATACTTTCCGTTCATGCTGCCTTTGGTTTATCCTTCTGGTCACAACTGAACTAATTTGTTACTAGGTTCGCAACAACCTAATACATACTTGCATATATATTAGTTCTTCGCAACAAACAGTATTTAACTGTTATATATTGAATTGAATGATGTCATGCTTACCGCGAAATGTGATAACTGATATCGATGAAGGCCACAGTGTATGGTTTAACTGAAGTAACAGGTGTTCGGAAATTGTTGTAATTCTCAATTTGGGTGAACTTTAGCATAAATTTATATAAATCAGGTTGGTATCAGGTACCGACTCGGAAACCATAGTGTTAGTATCCGGTACTCATCGATTTCTCAAAAGGTATCAGTTACTAACACAATAGCCATAGTGTTAGTATCCTTTACAGACTCGGTATATATGTTATATAGTGTGAGCTAGCATTGAAGTCATATTGTCGTTGCCTTTAGATTATGTTAGCTTCACTATTACAGGTTTACACATTCGTCTAGGAGATTGTACAGTCCTATTATTCAACATTCTTTTACCAAACATATAGTGATTTAAAGGGCGTAGTACCGGCTCCTACTGATGAGTCGCCAGTAAGCACGAAACGAATGTGCATGAGATTATACTTTCCGTTCATGCTGCCTTTGGTTTATCCTTCTGGTCACAATTGAACTAATTTGTTACTAGGTTCGCAAAACCTAATACATACTTGGATACAATAGATTTGGTTTTAATCTGAAGCTCACAAACTGGATTTAAGAATTTATTTATTGAATGGTTGCGCAACGAGAGCCTTAAATGTTGAATCTTCGCGGTTTGTGTTCGCGGGTTGTTGCTTTGCACTATCAGTTCCACAAAGATCCGATTGATCACCATTTCCAAGTACGCATCGAGTTTGTCTTCTTTTTGGCTGGGTGCGGATTCGTCCATTTCTTCCGAAGGCTTCAAAATCGAACTAAATGACCACTGGAAATGAGGTGCGAACTAATCTTCGGACTTAAGAATAGTCTTACAACTGTCGTGGTCTGCGATCAAACCCTGAGCGTTAGGGTTAGAGTTAAGCGACTAATCCACTTTCTCAACGATGCCACACAATTCGTGCATATTTTTACGTACTTCTGATTTTTGTCAGTCCTTTCTTCAGGTGGAAAAGCGAAGGAATCGCTTTCGGCCTAAAGCAACTATTAAATTTAAAAGTATGCCAGATTTATATTTTATATGTTGTCGGTCTATGAGCTGTATTCGTTATATTATGACATGTTTAGTTGTGAGCGTGTTGATATAAAGAGTCGTATATTGTATTTTACAAAGTAATTAGCTGCTATCTGCAATTTATATATTTTATCATGCATGTGTCTAGGTTAATATATTTTTTACTCAGCATTATATAGCAAATTCTAGTGGTCTTTAGTTTTAGCGAATATAAAATAAATGTTTATTTACTTACTTAGCAAGCCATCAGGTATGATTTCCCTCTCCTCCACGAGGTTAGATGATATTTTAAGCTGGTGTTCTACACAGCTTTCACATTCCGCACAACTGTTAAAAGCGTTCACAGGTTGTATTCCGATAAGATTTATCTCCTTTTCTTCTAAAACAGTTGCAGATTTGGATTTCAATGAGTTATTAGTAGTAAAATTCACATCACGTGAATTTTCAATAAATTCTTCTGTTGAAGCAGTGTGACAGCTATGATAAGCTTCACTAGTTTTAGAGTTCATAATATGACTTTTAAGCGTAAAGCAGCCTGGAGATAAGCAGTTTTTATCCTGGTCAATGAAATGTCCTTGCGCATATTCGGTGCTACTTGAATTTTGCGCATTTGGCATGAATGTCTCTGTATTGGTGGAGATACATTTGGATGAAAACCACCGTAGATTAGAAATTCGTACTTTTGGCCTAGATGTTTCAGTTTTTCCCATTTGATGAACAAGTGGCACGTGTTGTTTCTTTGCGACAATTTTAAATGATCCAATTTTATCACAAGAAGGAAGACTGTTATGGAGTTCTAGCATTGTTGCTGATGACTTTCCGCACAAGGAAATCGAATTTGTAGCACCTCGCAGGAAGTAACAGTGTCCAGGAAATTCGAATATATGTGCAATTAAAACTTTTCACAGATAGCGACCGGACACGAAGTCATAAAAGGTTTGATTGTTATCCTCGCAAGTGCAATCAGTGTTAGCTAAATTGAACATGAGCAACAGTTATAGTTGAAAATTCGATATTGTTCTAGAAAAACACTAGCCAGTCACTGACACACACACACATGACATATGTGTGACTGAAATACTGAACAGTGTTCACATAGAAAGTTTGAGTATAATTCCGTTATTTCATGTACATTAATATGTGTTAATCTGCGGAATAACTACTTGGAAGAACTCTACTTATGTTAAACACCATCGTTTGTGTATATTTTGGAATTAGGCGCATAACCAATTGTAAGATACAAGATTTAATCGCAACCAAGTTCAGATCAATGTTCCACTTGAAAGAAATATATATATATATATATATATATAAATATATTTTATTGGTTATTGTGTATTGTGTGTTTATGGGTGTTTATGCATTTCTGATATAACTTTTAGAAAGGCTAAGCAATGTAAAAGCAATTTGCGAATACGATCATGTTGAAGTTCTTATTAGGAGACTCAACAGTCATACTCAGAAATGTAAGACAATTTTGAGCACCCACATTTTCGGTAAATATACTTGCATATCAAGCTAACTGGTTTTGTTCAATTGTGCCTCGCGTTGGTATCACATTGTGAAACCTTAAATTTTAAGATCGAATGTTTAACAGAAGTTTCTTTTGGAATTATTAATTTTGCTTGGAATAAAACCAGTTAAATTATTCACTGACATCCAATTAAAACTTTTATACATACATCGATGTATTTTATTTCCAAAATATGGGCTATTCTTTAAATCAAGTTTACGAAATTGATCTGAAAACCAATTCCATTGCATCTAACCAATCGTCCAACATTGCTAAACCACCTGGGATTGGTGTTTATATCAAGCTCGCGAACTTGATTAAAAAATTGTTATCACCCACCGCGCATCATTGACTGTTAAATTGCATATCCTAAAATATTGAAAATTTGATATTAGTTTGATACTAGGTACGAAATACCTAATACCTAATTAAGAGTAAGTCTATTGTGGATAAATTGGCCAATTTATTTGTAAATCATTAATGAATACGTGTTAATTGTTTCCGCTATGAATTTCATAGGTTACAAATTGAATACTTTGATAAGTAAAACTTTAATTTTGAGTGATAATCATATTTATTTGCTCTTATCGCACGAGCGGTTTAGGATTACTTAAGTTAGGTATCTGAGACTACACGAATAATTCTGTTTACTGATAGTTGTGATCTTTATTGTTTCACTAAGTAATGCATGAGAGCTGGTTACTCATCTTGAGTTTAACCACGTTTTCGCAATGCTTCCATCGATTTTAGTCATTGTATGCAAGAGAGTTTTTAAACCCAAGTTTAATTTTTTGCAAATTGTTCCTGAATTTTGCTGGTTTATCATATATGTGACAACGATTTACGTAAGGATCGTGGTATTACTAATTATTAGGATAGAGATTTTTGGGCTTCGATAAAGATACAATTCATATAGTGTTTTGATGTAAACACCTTACTCATTAATTACTCACATATTTTAGTATAAACCAAGAACTGTATAGTGTAGAAAAGGAAATTCATCCAGTAGACCGGTTTCATCCTTATTAGGAGCTCTTTACGTACTGGCTCTAAGTTTGTACTGATATATATAAGTAATAAATGGGTAGGGTGTTTATATCAAGATCGCTACCTTGATTATAATAATTGTTATTACCACCCTTGCAGTCAATCATTGCTTAATTATATGAATGTTCATTTCAATAACATTCACCATGTTGTATGGTGTCTGTTCAGTAATGACAGATTGGGGATGGTTACTTGGAACTTTTCGTCTAAATTTATGCTATATGAGCTCCACATAAAGGAAAAATAGACTAAACAAGTTACATTAGTTATTATCTAACTGAAACTTTTGTGCAGTGTAGTGTGCGGCAGGGTGTCTGAGTGGTTAGAGCACCAGATTCCGAAACAGACGTGCCCAGGTTCGAGGCCTATCCGCGGCAATTCTAGCCAGTACGTGTTGAGTTCCCAATAGGTCCGAAACCAGTCTACTAGCTGAACTGTCTTTCTACACTATACAATTCTCAATGGCATATGTAATTAATAAATGGGTAAGGTGCTTATATCAAAATCCAAACCTTGATTAAAATAGTTGTTATCACCACCCGCAACCAATTTTCATTTAATCACATAATGTTTTTGCAGAAAACTCTTATTATATATATATATATATATATATATATATATATATAACTATCGCCTAACATGTAAACATTATGTCAATTTTAGCATGAGCGGAAATAATTAGTTTATCTGTACATGCGTATCATGCTTACTGGCGACGCATCAGAAGGAACCGGTATTGTGAACTGTACCCATTATATACTAGGACGAGAAATGTGAGACTGACTTTCCTTCAGGTGAAGACCAATTGACATCACATTGAAACCAAAGTTAAAAATGATTAATCACGATCTGCCATTATGGATCATATGCAATTCTGTCTTATAAAATGATACAGAAAAATTAATTTTTACAATATATTTGTTATGCAGTAGCGGTGGTTATGTGATTAGAACACTAGGAGTTGACTTCGCTTAAAATGTTTTAGTGTGTCATCCAGCCGATATTTAATAAATGCTATCTTCGCAGTCAAAATGTACATCTGTGCAGTCAATACTCTTACTAATCTTTCAAATCCGCCAGAAGCTATCTTCTTTAACTTAGCACAAATGCTTTATTTTTAATCAATAATTTATAGGATTTGCTCGTATAGAGCCTATCTATTTAGTAAAAACGAAAATCCAAATATTTATTATTTTAGTTACATATCTGCGGCTCGAAGGCTGCCTCCAGCATTGTGCTAACTGCTTCATCATAATACGTGCACTTCTGCGAGGACTTTCTGTTGAATTCATGCCAGCTATTGATAGGATCCTTCGTGCGTTCTCGGTCTCAAAGGTGGCCATTGCTAAATTTTCCACCCTCAGGAGTTGGCCTTGGCACTCTACTAAAGCGATCAAGTAAGGCAGCTCGTGATCCATCTGGTATGTTAACGAAAACTGTATTGTGCACTGCATCTGCACTTTCCATACGATACTGACCATCATTAACAGTGCTATAGGCTCTACCTTCGCGACCATGACATACTCGCCGACATTTAGGCGAGTGCTTGTAGGTCGTCTTGCATAGGCTTGTCGCTGTGTGATGACTTCAAATTCAGTTAAATGCTTTAAGCTCTCCTTAATATCCGCTATGGTGCAGCGCTCATGGGATCCTGAGATTACGGGTTCACCTGGCAAACTAATATGCCCCCCATAGACCACGACTGCTCGAGCGAATTTTGTAGTTGTTGATGCTGTAAATCTTATGGTCCGCTCCAACATCGCGATACTTCTGCCATCGTCCAGTGTGCTTGCTCAGCGCGGGATTTATTTATGTCGAGGTCCTTGCATCATTGATTAATTTCTCTAGAACCGAACTGTGCAGCCTGGTTGTGGTGCACCAAATCGAATAAGATATAACTCTTCTAAGCACTTTAAAACCTTCTTTATTGTGATTTTCTTCAGTGGTACAAACTCGAACCATCGGGTAAACTTCCCGACCATGAAGCAAACACAGGCTACTCCATCACAAGCTTCTGGCAGTGGACATACCAGGACGATATGCAAAAACAGGTTCAGTGCAGTGACATTGAAAGCAATCGGGGTGACCTTTTCGAATTTTTGTGGCTTACAGCGCTGACATGTAGTTTGCTGTTGACAATAGCTACGAATTTCTTTGGACATGCCAGGCCAATACAATCGCAACTGCAATGTCTCTATAAATCGCCCGGCGTCGGGATGTCTCAACGTTTTGAGACAGAAAGCCACGAATTCTGTTTGTATAGACTCCGGCACAAACCATTGCACTGTCTTTCTTTTCGCACCAATGGGCCGTTTTGCAGGCTCAACGCTTTATATGGTTCGGACACCACTATGCCGTTTTTGACTGATTGACTATTTCTTGGCATGTGGCATCAGTTCCCTGTTCTTCAGAGTGGCAGACCTCGAACAGCGTAAATACCGCTAAGCGCATCGTCTGCCGCACTCTCGATAATGACTCTACGATGAATAGATACATCGTATTCCTTGAGCTCTTCAATGTCCATTGATGAAAAAATACTTAAACTTTCGTATTCCCCACTGAACGGTCATCAATTACTTTTCTGTGACGTTTATAGTTTTGCTCCGTCTTAGTGAGTGTGCGACTTATATATTGCGCCGGACGTCCGTCCGCTAGTAACATTGCACCTGTAACAATTGAGATATTGCCAACTGGGAAAGTTGAAATAGTTGCGTCTATTAAATTCTGTTTGCACAGTATAAACGCTTCTTGACCTCCTCCGTCCAACGAAACGGTATCTTGGCGCTAGTTGAATAAGACAATTGTTGTTGCGTACCCCTCGTCCGTGCAATTTATTTTCTATAAAAATTCATTATACAAATAAATCGGCACAATCGTTTTCTAGTAGTAGGCAACCGATAGTCCTTGATAGGATGTATATTCGAATATAATGGCATACATCCCTCCTCTGAGACTGAGTGACACAGGAACCGCATTTGTCCATCTACCTGAACTATTTCTGGATTGAAATGTAATCGCCATTATTCGGTCTTGACCAACATCTTCTGTAACATAATACATAATTATGTTCAGTAGTGGCCCATATAATAACATCGTCAGCGTAAGCAACTGGACAGGGTAAGTCAGGCGCGATAGATTCCATCATTTTTGTAGCACTTTTGGTGCGCTCTTAAGACCAACTGGAACTCGAGTGAATTGGAAACGAACTTGTGGTAAATGCAATGCTAACTTCGTTCGGTATTCAGGCCGAACGCCAATTTGACAAAATCCCTGTTAAAGGCCAAGCACGGCAAACTATTTGATTCCCACTGGCAGTTGGAAAAGATCACACAGAGCCGGCATGGGATAAGGGTCTAATTTAGTCACCGAGTTTAATTGCCTGAAAACAGCTGTTAGTCGGAGCGAACCATCCTTTTTCGTAACTTAAACCATGGGAGCTCAAAAAACAGTTGATTATGGGTCAAGAAAACCGGCCTCTATCATATCTTGTGCTGCTCGAGTCGCTGCTGCTAATTTCATTAGATGAACACCATATAGTTTTGCTGGTTCGTAACGTTCATTTAGTTCTAGCCAAAGTGTAAAGCGGTCAACTGCGGCCCTGAACATTCCCTGCCTTCAAGAAGTTGGAATATAGCGCTGTATTAGCTTCGACACTTAAGGGTTACATGTCGATTTTATGGAATTCATGCTGTCCGGCCTTGAGGGGCATATACGCTTATTTTGGCAATCTACCGTATTTACCCATTTTATAATGAAATGAAGCCTCAACTATGGCGTTCAAATATTCGCTACAACAAAAGACATATGGTAGATATCTTCATTTATTAATAATTGACCACCATCGATGCGCCCGATGCCTGACACAAATTTGCTCTCGTAGAGTTGGCGTTGTTCAACGGCTATGTCGTTGGTAATACCGACACAGCTCAATTATCCAATTGCATTATTAATGGATTTCTGATGAAGAGTTCTAAAAATGTAACTTTAATAAAAATTCCTTGCATGTGACAACGTTTCCAATACTCCTTTTTCTTCGAAAACCATTTGATTCTGAACTGTTTTTAGCTTACATTGCTGGACTTTTCTCGATTTACAAATATGAGCCTCCATAGGATTTATATTTTTGGCATGATTTGTGAGGTGGTTTAGACTATTTCCCCGTTGAACTGGCCGTTCTCTAGGAGCACTTTACCCATTTTGCTGCTCCTTAGACGATGTATTCGTCGTAGCTGGTATCTTTATATATTGACCTTGTTTCCAAGCCATTAGCTGTCGCCGTCTGTCACGGTCTTGCTGATTTTTTCGCGAAGAATTTTAGTAAGGCATTTCCCTCCTGCCGGATGTTGTAATGGCACCCATGCGTAGAATCGCAGCTATCAATTTGAAGAGCCTGAAGTAATTCGTCCAGGCCTCCCTGGACGCAGGATATTGCACCATATCTGGTAGGTTCCAGCAGCATAAACATGATGGCATCATACGGTTGCAACCAGGACAAAGACTCAGTTAGCTTACACAACCACCACTCGATGTGTGCCATAGTATCAAGGGGCATCTCACCAAGTAAATGTTCGAGTCCAAACAATTCTGAAAACACCTCCTGAGGCCTGGCTCTTAGGTGATCCAACATACGTCTTCTATATTCTTCATACATCAGGTCGACAGTCCATTTTAACTAGAATGCAACTCTCCGGTCAACTAATTCATGATCACCTACGCGCACAATATGTGCTTCTAATGTACATTATTGCGCTCGAACTGAGGTTTCAAATTTTTCGAACAACAACTGTGGCATATTTATATCAAAGTGGGCAAGTATTGGCCTAAATTACGATAACAGTCCAACGAATCTCGTCGATTCAGATGAAAACACCGCCATATTTCTGTCTGCTTCTTCTTGGGTGCGGTCGCCGTTGTTGACGTCAGCTATTGTGGTTGGGTTGTTTATGCCAATCCACTAACAATTTATTATTAGTTTGTCATCCAGCCGGGATTTAGTTTTCCCTATCTCAACAGTGAAGGTTTTCATTTGTGCAATCAAAACAATTTCTAAGTTTTCCAATCCGTCAGAAGCCATCTTGCTTAACTTAACAAAAACGCGTTATTTTTAAACAATTATTTATAGGATTTGGTCGTATAAATCGCGTCCATTTAGTAAAACAAAAATAGAATATCTTTATTTGGATTCAAACCACACATATTCCATCAAATAATAAAATTGAAAAATGTACAATATATATTTTTTTAAATTATCACATCACATATAATTGTGCAATTAGTCATATATAGATAAGTATATCTCACTAGTTGTACTATAAAACAAAACAATAACAGAAAGAACGGTTGTAGAGAATTATAGATACATTATCAAAATAGGAACAATTAAGGTATAATTCGAGTGAAACATTATCCAAAAATTTGAGAACCATGACTAGCAATTGGTGTATGTATTGTTGACTAACATGATGATATAATGCACAGCATTTCAAATATGATAAAACAAAACTTGGAAATGAAAATCTCAAGAAAATCTGTTTCCGATAACAATTATGCTTGTTTTTTATTCAACCATGAGAAAGTATTATCATAATCAATATAAAAAATATCAGCAGTACTGTAGACTCTTTCAAGTTCAGTAGATAAAAATTTAAAAGACATCTTAGACGGAGGCAATTCTCTAAGCCCCTTTGGCAATTGGTTATAAATTTTGTAGATTTTCGAGAAAGAGAATAACTTGCTCGCAACATTCCCCACCAAAGGAGGAGATATTGCCAAATGCCCAGATCTAGTTCCAACTTCATGACTCTTTCTTATCGGAGTCATATAGGCACCAGTACACTGGTTCAGATGGAAAACTTTTATGCAATAGCACATCCTCCGAAACCACAAAGATTGCAATGACACAAACCGTAATCTAGAGGCGTATATAGTGCAGTAGATAGGACTAATTTGTTTCACAACTTTTCTTTGTACAGCTTCTATCTTATTGGACAATCCCTTTTTTAATGGATTCCAAGTAGCAACAGCATATTCTAGTATTGGTCTAATCCATATGATATACATTTTAAGT
>JAQBSW010013458.1:0-13925 GCA_029291075.1 Eudiplozoon nipponicum | reverse complement strand
CGTACTCTGATGATGATCATGGAAGGTCGAAACCAATCAGTGCGTTGCGGCTGGCGGTACTTTTTTATGTTGTTCGACGACTGGTTAAATACAATGGGATTGGTGATTACTTCAAGCTCACAAACTTGATTTAAATAATTATTACCACCACCCGCGAAATCAATTATTGTTAAATTGTATTGCGTTTCTAACTTGTTTTGCTATTATCAGAGCACAACGGGAAACCGAGTTAAAGTTGTTAAAATTGCAATGCAATGTGCGGATATAAGAATTCAGGTTTGCTACTCTCAAATCTAATAGCCTCTCGCCCACATTGCGCTCGCAAAAAATATCGGATGCTCAATTTCTACGGCGACACACACAACATAGTTTTTCAGCTAGTCAGTAAAACTTTTCGATTGCGGGGTTGTGATGGATATTCTTTAAATTATTTTCGAGCGCTTGACATAAATACTAATTTGATTCTATCAAATTCATCGCACTACATGGTAAAATCTACTGCCATCCGCACCTACTGGCACATTTCGACCAATCAGGACCTGCAACGGAACGCATCGTTAAACTAACTAGAGTAAATCAAACCTTAGTGTATAGCCAAGGCAAATAAAGATTAGATTTAGGCTTCCATCTCTTATTGTTTAAATGGTTTAATTTAAAACCTGTGATGATTGGTGAATTGTAGTAGGCGGCTGCCAATGGACGCTGACATATCTTCACGAAACGAAACAAAAAAAACTGGAGTTCAAACTTTATTAGTCAAAACACAATTCAAGTAATTGTGATAAATCCAGTTTCGCAATCATTTTTCATTTTTTTCTCTCAATTATAGTCTGAATTCATATGTAAGTTATGCAAAATCGTGCCTAGGGCTCATAATACTATTATACATGTCGAAATTTTGCACAACTTGTGCTGCCTCACTTTGATAATTTATAAATTTTTAATGAATTTAAGTCCTATTTTTTCCACGCTACACTAAAAATATAGCTGCAATCGGGGCTTTTACTGTGGCGTAATATTGTTTGTGCCTTCAGTATTGATTTTGGCGAATTAGCTATGTATATTTTTTAAAACGTTTAATGGGCTAGAGGTATAATTGAGGCATTAGGGAACATTAATCAACTTAATGTAATTGTTTGTTAGTGCGTCATTCGATGTGGTTTCGCTATTCAATAATTTTTCTCCAGATAAAACTAATGCATATGTTTACTCGTAGGATGATAACTGACCCAGATTATACATCGTTTTTCTACCTAGGCTATTACATCTGGGCATTTTCAGTGTACACACATCTCAAATAAATCAATTTTACGAACAAATAAATGGTTAACGTAGAGATTCTGCATGAGCTCCAATATAAGCTGATGTGAATATCGACATTTTTAAATAAAAGATTCAATATTTATTTATTCTTTGTTGCGGAGATCTACTATGTACGCAATTTCTTATTAGGTATTGCTTAAGAACAGGACGCGTGTTTACATCCAATTCTACCATGTTGACATGCTGACATTGTCATATCCTTCCGGTTATTTTTGAATTAATTTTTTACAGGATATGTAATATCTAATACCTCATTTCGCATTTACGGAGGGAAAAAGAGTCTCTTGCAAAACAAACGTATTCAAAGTACAAATGTGATATAAATCATTTACATTTTGACAACCTTTTACCATTACTAATAAGAATAGCTCAATTAAGCGATTACTTAATAGTGCATTAAACATATGGTGATTTGAGTTTTACGATAGTTGTATTAATGACATATATACATATAGCTTACGTTGGACAGCTAATCTCTCAACTTATAAACAAATATAGGCCAGAAAGTAGTTGAAATCCTGACGATCTGTGAGTCTTTCACAAAAAATGGTAAAATGAATGTATTTTATTCTCAAACTGCAAAATGGGAGACAGCGCGATGCACTCGGTAAAGATTGTTTGCTGCCATACAACGTAACGTTGCAACAGCTCAGTTGGTTTAGCTAGCATGTAAAAGTGATTTATGAAGAAAAAGCGCCAACAGTCAGATTACGTTGCAGCTAGTCGTTCAGATTCTAGTGGGGCCTGCGTTGTATTGGTCGAATAAGTCGGTGAAGCAGTAGCCCATACACAAAATGATTTACATATAAATGGACTAGTGACTGTGGCGTTTGTTCTCTCAGGTAAAGATCGAAATGATTGGCTGGAAAAAAAAGAGCACTTTCATGCTTGGGTTGGACAAGGTTTAAAGGATTTGCGAAAAATATGCTATGACGCACTATATTATAATATATATATATATATATATATATATATATATATATATATATATAGGATTACACTTAATAGCTTGAAAAACATTATTAATGTTGAGCAAGCCTTCAATTTGATCTATCTTGTATCTATTTCAATAAAAATGCATGATACATTTCAATGCCGGTAGAGAGATTATATGCTCAAACTATCGCTGCCATGGGGGCTTTACTGTGGCGCAATATTTTATTATTATTTCAGCATTTATTATCATCATTTAAAACCTTATTTGATTGGAATAATTTTTTTAAAAATGTTTGATAATCTGATCTCTGTTGTTCACAAATGCGCAGCAATGCAATCCACATTTTAGCGTTTTATCAAAGCCTTAAATGAAGTTTCTGTTTCATTATATATATAAGGTATATATATATATATATATATATATATATATATATATATATATATAGACATTAAAATAAGAGCAAATTTCGTTTAAATTATTTTATTAATGCTTATTGATCTATCTCATAATCATTACTAAACCTTTATTAGATAAAAGTGTGATATGAATGTAGCGCGCGTATGTTTGTAAAGGAGAAGTACTCAGTTAAATATATTTGCATGTAAATGCATGTGCATCAAAGAGGATCTACAGTAATTAAATATAAATTACTGACGTTTCTCAAGATGACCATTCACCATGTATTTTTGTGCGCGTGATCCTATAATTACGAAGTATTTGTACAAATATAATGACATGCAGGGATACATTTGTCCAAATGAAACTACAATGATAAAATATAATTTACAATTTGCACGCAGCTGAGTAAAGATTTTATTCTCACTGTATGCTATGTCTTAATTATGGTTGACTTTACTGATTATGGAGGGACAAGTAATACCGATACACCAATTGGTAGATACTGTCAGGACAATTAGTCAAAAGTTACTAATGAAAAAGTTAGAGAGATGAGGATTTAAAATAATTAAAGTTCAGATAAGTAATTAAGCAGATTACCTTCTGAAAGGAAGGTCATACTAATATCGCAACGAAAGTTGATTTAGAAATGATTAGTGGTACAATCTATTAGGGATCTTAGCTAATATATATAGCAAGATATCATGAATGGATCAAAAAGAAATATTGGTATTGCAAATTTTCATATAGATTGTTATACTTATACGCTTAAATTAATCTCAATCAAACATTCTTTATCATCTTTGGAGCTAGTTTTTGGTTTCGAATCAAGCAATCTACGTTTCTTACCTTTCTTTAGTACTGTGTTCCAAATCATGTCAAATGATCTTTTCACCGCTCTTTATTTAATTTCTATATATTGCATAATCATTCTTAACAATACATGATTAGGTGTCGAAATTCAAGTAAATTATTTGCACACCTCATTTCAATTTCATAGGCGTATGGTTTCACCAGCATAAATGAGATTGTTATTTCATGGAAGTTGACACAATCCTGATGTATCTTATGGTTTAATTATCATCTAATGTCGAGAAAAGTTTAGTGGTTAAAGTATAGGATTGTTTTCAATTTTTTCCTATTTCATCTTGCTGCTATGGATTGCAATTTTCTTTTTAGTTTTGGGCCCGGTATTAAAATATCACATCATTTGTCAATATAAACTAAAAATTGTATAGAGTAGAAATGGCAATTCAACCAGTAGACCGGATTCGTTCCTATTGGGAACTCATAACGTACTGGCTAGTATTTGCCGCCAACAGGACTCGAACCTAGGCACATATTCTTCAGAATATAGTGCTCTAACCACTGAGCCACCGAGCGCAACTAATGTTTGTTTAAGTGCGGCAGCGTGGCTCAGTGGTTAAATCACCAGATTCCGAAGTAGACGTTCCTGGGTTCGAACCCTGTTCGCGGCAAACTACGGCCAGTACGCGATGAGTTCCTAATAAGGACGAGTCTGGTCTACTGGCTGAATTGCCAATACAATACTTATTTTATTCTGACAAATGTATGTACTTAATGGGTAAGGTGTTTATATCAAGAGTGCAACCTAGATTGTAATAACTTTTATCACCGCCTGCGCAACTAATATTCGTTTGATAATATCACAACTATTCTACTTCGTTGTATCAGGTTTAACATTCTTCAAAGTATGACTTAATTCACTCAGGATATAATTCGTATTTGTATATATTTACTTCAGAGTGTACCCATTAGCACTGAATATTTGTCGCAATCCATCAAATTTAATCCCCTTATGTTGTATATCTGATGGTCTAAGGCTCTATTTGACATTGATTATTATATACCAATTTTCATTTCAAATTTTGAGTCGGAACTTGCTCAACTAGGTAGCTAAATTTAGGGAATATATCATCTCACACTGTTCATTATCCAAATGACAAAAATACCACTCAAAAAACATGTGCACAATTTGAGCTTCAGTGGCATCCCATCTCAATCATTTTTTCAAGAAAAGCATGAAGATATCTGATATTGTAGTCGCCAATGTTTGTCCTATTTCGACTTACTAAATTTGTTTATAAAATTCCATCTTAGATATAAACTCGATAGAAGTCACGAAAATATTAATAAACACCATAATAAAACTTATGGTCATTTTACTTCTTTTTTAGAAAAAACAGTGAATAATTAGGATACACCCAAAATACTCCAATGCTTTGGTTGTCAGTATATTTTTTGCAAATAGTCCCAAACTCTAAGTTTGCCAATCTGTCACTTACATCTAGCTCATGCTTATCAACAATCTCAACTAGAAAATAGGAATTAATCGATGTATGCTATAGTAAGTATGAGCATTTTCAAATTCTATGAAAAAAGGAGAAGGTTGAACATTAAAAATTTACCTTAAAGGGTAACCCGTATTGTGCTCCTTCAGAGTGTCATGCATTCTGAGTGCGATTGCATTTTTCATATGAGAGTGTAACCATGTGTTCGGTCGAATACTCCTTTTAGCAATCATATTAGTTAAAGCAAGTTTCATCTTCCATTGTAATTTAGCAGTCAGTTCTTTATTTATATTATTGTGTACTTCTTCACTTTGTAGTTGTTTATACATCTTATCCTTGTAATCGGTGTGAATAATAAAATCCATTGGTCTTCGTTTATTTGATTTCAATTGCATAACCATGTTTTTCTTCTAGCAATTTCTTATACATTTGACTTCACAAATAGGTTTATATTTCTTAAATTCGTGTGTAAAAAAACCGTGACTTTAGCTTATTCAAATTTAATTTGAAAGTAATTGTATCGTTTTATCGGCCTCATTTATTGGTAAATACTCAATCTGAATAGCCGTTCTAAAATCAAAATTTAGCGCTTACATCTGATTTCTATTACATTTTATATCAGGATTAATTTCTGCACGATTGATTATATTTCAAATAATTTTATCCGCTGACGGTCAATAGCTATCTAAATTTAAAAATTTTATTTTATACCTAATTGTGACTTTTATACTCTATCCGATACGCGCATTACATGTAAAATAATCTATACATTTAAAATCATCTTTGAGGTAATAAAAAAATTAGCATATGCATTAATTTGGTTTTCACCCTTTTCAGTTCAAATTTACGTTTTCCTGAATCACGAGCTTATGTATTAATTAAATTGAAATAGAGGTCAAGTTTAAGTGAATTGCCATAAACATTTAGATGAAATGGACCATCAAGTCTATAAAAATTAGGAAAAACATTATTTAAAAAAAATAATAAGCGAAATATGAGCCTCATTATTGGTTTCTTTATTTGATGCTGATGATGGACGGATTTTACTGCAATGACATTATATTTCTTACGTAAATTTTTTTTAAACGGTGCACGGCAGGATATTTTACAATAAACTTATATTCGTTGTCTATATGAAATGCTGTATTCCCATGAAAAAATTTGCTAGCAATATTTCGAATTTTAATTTCGAAATTCTTCTTCAAAGTCCGCACATCACAAGATTATTAAACAAGTGTTGAAACAGATAAAAATGCTGTTTAAACGCTTTAATTGATACATATCGATAGATCACATAACCGTTACTGACATTTCACTAAATAAAAGTGAATCATACAGGTGTGCTCTTGTGCGTATGTCTATAAGTGGGAAGTGTTCGTTTAAATTTAATTACAGACCCGAGTATGTTCACGCGAGTAAAACTAGAGGGATCTCTCGTAAATTACTGACAATTCAGTGGATACAGGTTTCTAAAGTTTGTGTGTGGTTTTATAATTGCAAGGAATTCTGATGCATATAATTACATGCCCACATACGTTCATTTAAATGAAAATGAAGTGATTACTTTTCACTTCTCCTGGCACGCATGTGACCCACTATTACTATGTGATGAGCCTGAATTTTGGGTGTCCTTACAGATTAGGAAGATTCAAGCCATATCAATACACTGTATGCAAATTCGTGCAAAGAGTAGTTCAATAAGGTAAGAAGTTTAAATTAATGATGTTTGAATAGCAGTTGTGGAAATTTCTTGCTGAACGAGTGATCGTTACAATAATGGAATCAAATTAAATTAGGTGTTGAACTATATAAGGAAACGCAGTTAAAAGGCACAGTAATATAAAAAGGGTTAATTGATAAAATACGATGGAAAATATCGCGAATGATCATTAATTAGATTAATAAATCGTAAATTTATAATACCACACGGAAGTTAGCCTCAATCCAACATAATTAATCTGTTACTGATGGAAGATTTCCATTCTGACTTTTGTAATAATTGCTTTCTACCATTTGTTTTTGCTTCAATCGATTTCGAGGATTGCTATTTTTACACCGCCGTCTCATTCCTCACGTCATCTAGTTGCCTAATTTCAAAATATTTTTAAACCAATCTTGTTTATCTTTCACAACTACTTATCGATCCTCGTCAACAAACATCCTAGTTAACATTACATCAGTTTTCGGCTGTATGCCGTGTAAAATCCACTTTATTAATATCTTTGAATGCAGTTTTATGCTCCTCTCTTCGTATTTTAATTGGGCTTATTAAAGCACCTTACATGTAAAAGTTTTAAATTCTTAGAAATTCTATTGTTTCCATGTATCTAACTTCCATATTTCCCTATTTTGTTTCTGAAAGTTTAATGACTTGTAAGGAGTAATTGTTGTGCCATATTGTTCGTATATTGTAGTTTGATGCTACTGATTTTGCTTGACTGCATAATTAGAAGTCTTCTATTATCACGACTAAATGCTCATCCCTCTCTCTGTCATAGTTCACATAATTCAACTTATGCTTTAACCTATTTTGGATATTCATCATCATTTTTTCTAATAATGTTTAGAGATATTGCTTTTTTCTGAATATTTATTGTAGTCCACTCAAATCAATCTCTCTACGTTTTAACCTGTATGATAATCATTTAAACAAATTCACTCTTTTCGAAAGATTTGACTTACTATTACAAAGAACACACGAAAGAGTATCCTTCCTACAAACATCTATTGCTAATTTAGGATAAATTAGTATTAATTCGACATTCAGAATAGGTAATTCACTAAATGAATCCTTATCAGTCGTGAAGTAGATTTCGCCCAACTGGTTAGGTAATTTTAAGCTATTTAAAATTTTATTCTCCTCAAGATTTCGAATAACAAATATGTCATCCATGAATAGTACACAAAGTTTAGGCTTTTTGGGTATCATAAAAAATAGTTTTCTACATGCAGTGCATAACGATGTTTTAATTTGGAATTGAACATGTTTGTCCCATTGGGTCACATCTAATTTGCTCATAAATATAATATAATATAAAATAAGTATAATCCGTTCAAATGTTCATCTTTTACTCAATATTTCTCAGTTAAATTTACTTCCTTCTACTTTTACTTCGTGATCAACCGAAAAACGCCAAAAAATATTCCGATGCTTTGGGCACAGGTATATTTTGTTGTACACTGATATGAGGTATAGGTTTGCCAACCTATTCTTTTTGTTTAAATTGCATGTATCGACAATCAAATAATGTGAATTCATTAATGTGCGGTCTATGAAGTACGAATATGTTCATATTTTATTAATTTTGTATGTTGTCGTGTGCTAGACCATAACAATAAATCTGAATTGGTTACCTTGTATATATTTTTTTACTAAACCATGAAGTAGCCTCTTCGTATCATTACTGTTTGATATATATCTTCTAATAATTTTCTATTAAGGTATGTTGTGACAATCAGATAGATATTAACTTAGGAGATTTGAAGCAAAATTCTCACACATGAATAAGGATATTTAGAATATAAAATTTAAATTGAGATACAAAATCACATTATTAATACCTGGAAAGGTTGTGTGCTGATAGAAATTTCTCTCTGGAATATTTGTAACACTTTCTTGCAGAAGCGGATTGATATCAGGTCTTAGAGGTAAAAAAGTCGGAGTAGAGTTCAATATCTGTGCTGACGAGTGCTTTTCCGCATGTTGCAACGATTTGTTAACGAGGCCAAATATCGGAGGTTGTCCATCGCCTTGATCAATGTCCTGCTGAGCCTTCGTTTCACGGCGTTTGTCACTGGTACGCATTATATTCACGCTTAAAACAAAGACAATATAATTCAATATTTATGCAATTTTAAAGTTTAGTATTGGAATTATTATTTTTATTACTATCATTACTACTACTACTATGATGATGATGATGATGACATTATTATTATTATTATTATTATTATTATTATTATTATTATGTATGATATTACATTATTATTAATACTATTCTTGATATTATTATAAGTATTATTTTTATTATTATTTTCATTCTTGGTGTTATCGATTTTATCCGAAATTTTTATTATATTTTAAACTTAAACATTATTTTTGGATTAATTTTAAATAGTAAACTCACACAACTATAAATCAATTATTTGCATAATTAATTATGTTTATTAATATTAATACTTACAGGCACGTTTTAAATATGCTCAATAATACGTATCCACCGTTATTATTATTGTGAATGCTATTGCTATTATTATTAATACAATTCTTGATATTATTATAAATATTCTTTTTATTATTATTGTCATACTTGTTGTTATCGATTTTATCCGAAATTTTTATTATATTTTATTTTTAAACATTATTTTTGGATTAATTTTGGATAGTAAACACACACAGTTATAAATCAAATTAATTGCATTAATAATTATGTATATTAATATTAATATTTACAGGTACGCTTGAAATATGCTTAATCACATGTATTCCCCCTGAAAAGGAATTTGTTCTTTAGTTAGCTGTTATAATCCAAACTAACGAATAATTTTTAGTTTCTATGCCTGTCGAACATGCAAAAGTTATACGCGCTTTGAATTTTGGATCTGCAAACAGCCGTGCACTTTGGGCTTCATGCAACATAATGTTCTCTTTAAAAGAAACATATTGCACGACAGGGAATATAAAATATTTACCTTTTACTTTTTTGACTCAACATGTTGTTCGCATCCACTGTCCTCAAAGTGAATAAAAATATTTCAACGTCCGGGTTCGGAATCCTTTTTCAACGGAAAGCACATCACAAAAACAATGTAAAAATCAATATGTCAAGTGAAAAATTTATTTTAACCTGCCTTATTTATGCTTATTGCTAGATCTCTTAAGCATAACAACCTTTTCACTAGGTAAGCGTATGTGTCTGCATGTGTACACTCATCGAAATGAAATTACGTTGATTTATTAGCACATACTGACGACACACTAGATAAGCGTACACCACACCTGTTTGAGTGTAAATGTGTGGGCGTTTGTTTGAAACTGAGAAATAATCAGTTACATATAATTGGCAGCACGTGTATCACTCATTCAAGTAAAGCTAAAGTGATAAATGCCAATTCCGCTTTGCACACGTCACACCTATTTTTACACTTACTTTTCTAAATGCAGTAATTACGACTGGCATCCACGTAAGCAGAGGCAAGATACCGCGAATAAACGGGCGCAAAATTTTCATAGTAAATAATTAAGAGTTAGTAAAATTAAATAAGATAAGGATAAAGTGTTTGAGTAGGATAGGAAATCAAAACAAAAAGGGGATCATAAAAGAAATTTGAAAATTTCCTACAAAGAAGATAAAAGTAATAGTGCAAAGAAAAGTTGCGTTTTCCCAAAAAAACAGAAATGTTCGTTAAAAGGCCTTACACTACAGAAGCACCTAAGTTAATAGATGCAATAAAATAACAAGTAATCAAGGCCGAAATTATAAGATGATCCGAAAAAATGAGGAGATATTGAATTACTCAACCCCCGGCTTCTTGTAAGTTAATAGCAAACCAATGTTCTTATTGTTTTACTTGAGCGAGTTTCTGATTCTGATTAGTGAAATCTTCGCCTCCTATCATTATTTAATGCTATATTCCAGATAGGACCTAGCAATTTTTAATTTAACCACTATGTCATTTCTCAATTTAATTTCGTTGGATTCCATAATCAATCTTGTCGATCAACCAGACCAAACATTGAGTATGCACCTGCAGTAACTGATTACTCCTCAATCCAAAACAAGTGTGAACACATACACTCAGGCATGGCGTACGCTTATCTAGTGAGTCTTCAGTATGTTGTATTAAATCATTGTGATTTCATTTCGATGAGTGTACACATGCAAGCACGTACAAAGGATTCCGAAGCCGGAAGTCGAAATATATCCAGGGTCAAACTGAAGACAGCGGATGAAAACAATTTGTTGATCCCAAGAAGGAAAAGGCAAATGATGTTCTCTTTTCATATTTACTTGTGATACACTCAACATTTTTCCTGAAGCACAAATGGCCAGAATGCATTTTGCTTCAAGAAAGAATGCACACATTGAATCATGAATATCTATAATATCAAATTTGCAACATGATTGAAATGCGTGTTAATTTACCTTGTTCAGGAACCTCATTTGTAGAAAGATGGGTTGTTTAATTACAAATTTTATTTTGGATTGGCATACAAACACAAGCAATCTGTTTCCTGATCTAGCAATTTGACGTTTTTAACGTCAAATAAATACGAGGTATTTTCAAGGATGGTTAATTTTGGCAACTTTTACATTTGTAAGAGGAGATTACCATTAAAAATTGAATTCATAATAAATAGTGCAAAAAATTATAGAAATACACCTTTGTTGGCCTGAGTGCTGCTAACTCTCACTTTGCTTCCTTAAATCGATTTTATGAGCTTCAGATAAACATCAATCCACCTGTATCTTACCTACCACACAACATAGAAAAACTATCGTCATTCACATGTAATGATGATAGTTTTGCTGTGTTCCGAGACTGGTTAGATAAAATCGGAAAGGTGTTTATATCTAGCTCGCAAACTTCATTAATTCACATTAGTATAAAGTTATATTTCTTTTTCAAAATATTAGTTTATATCAAAATGCTCTACGTCTAAGACTATGTGACGGTTGGACGGTACAACTTTCCAACATTTCGTGATCAAATATATAATTTGTGTAGGGCGTAGTACCGGCTCCTACTGAAAAGTTTCCAATAAGCACGAAATACATATTTGCATGAGTTTACACCTTTATTTCTTATTGAATTTGGTATATCCCTGTGATTGTTTTTGAACAAACTTTTTGCTGGCTTCGCAATACTTAATCCACAAAATAAACATATAAATTATGTATTATTCCATACTTAGAAAATAAAAGTTTCGTGCAAGTAGAAAGCGACTGACAGGCCGAAATGATTGTAAACGAAATTTGCGAACCATTTGGTGCATATCCTTCGTGCTTATTAGCCAATTATATTATATTATATATTTTCAACAAAAGTGAAATATACAGTTGGTCGAATTTTTCCATATGCATTTCGATGTCCTTCATTAATATACTTTATTTAAAGTAGATTCGGAGAATATCGATCGTTGTGAATTTCAGATAATCCAATTCTATATTTTATTAGTTAGTTTTTATTAGTTACATAAAGCTATTTAATATCTTTAACAAGTACAATTACAACACGAATTCATTTTTTGCTGCTTATTCAAAAACAACCAGAGCGAGCTGTTTGTAAAACTAGATTCCACCATTTTATTTTCCTACTTTAGGAATAAGAAACATTACTGATGCGAAAATATGTGGAGTCACCATAGTATAAGAATTTAAATAAACAGTGCACCTCGATTTTGTAAGCTCAAACATACAACAGACTAGATTTCAAACAAGCCAACTCACAATTATGCATTAGGTGTTGCGAACCTAGTAACAAATTAGTTTAATAATGACCAGAAGGATAAACCAAAGACAGCATGAACTAACAATTGGTTGTTTATGCGTGGTGCCAAAATAACAGCTATTTTAATGATCATATTAATGATTTCCATATACTTTAACAATGTCTTTAATTAGAAGGGCTGAACAAATAAAAACTGAGAGAATATAAACATTGCATTAACTATCATATAAATTTTCCTGTTTCAAATTGACTAATAATGTCATTAGAATGGTCAAGTTTGCCATACCAAAGCATTTCATATTGGGCTGAGGCTGAAAATCAATAAATCGATTTTACATATTTTCAAAATTAATTTTAAGCAACGAAATAGAGAACTTTCACTATTAAGTTCAATCATAATTTAATATTTCTTTTTTCAAGAGTAGGAATAATTTCTTTCCAGTAAAATGGGAGAAGGTCGAGGTTTTGTCTATAATTTTACTATATCAATATACTGAAACGTCGTAATTTATGCTAAACTGTAGAAAAACTAGGAAAATAAATTGGCAACATTATTATCAAAAGCTCATTTTTTTTTAAATTAATTTTTTCGCGCGAACAGATGTTGCACAGTTAGCTGGTCCTTTATATTTCATACAAGGTAATGTTTTTCAATTTCTTCATATTTATTCGTAATATTCTGTTCAACACCTCAAACATAATCGCATAATGACAAATAATTGCAAATATGTTTATACAGTTTTAAATATACATTTTGGAAAATCGCACAACAATTACTAACATTGAACTAGATAAGCGGGTGTCATATTCGTTCCTGTGTATGGATGTTTATAACTAAGAGGCATGAACTATATATATATATATATATATATATATATATATATATATATATATATGTATATATATATATATATATATATATATATATATATATATATATATATATATACCTTCATGTGTACAATTGAAACTACAGTGATCTCATAATTATTTATGTCAGTTCACTAGATAAGCTGTATATTACTTTTGTTCGAGTGTGTGTGTGTCTATAACTGACGGCGGCAGTTAAATTTACAAACAAATAAGGGAAACTAAAGTAACATCATCCGCATACCTATTGCAGGCGACAGATTAATATTTTTACCATATAGAATTATGAAATCACCAAGGTTAACCGTGTTTATGCTGAGGGAAGATTAATAAGAATTCTCTAATATAAATGATTAAAAGTAATTAAAAATGTTCAGATTAATTAAGATATGTTAACAAAATAAATGAAGGCATAACAAGAAAATCAAGCAGATCGGCGCCTAGAGGAATTTTCTAAGCAATAGGACAAAGAAAGGATATATTTAAATTAAGAAATAAATTATAATTGGTGTTCTCCAAAACGACCATAGGTTGACATATGTATATATAATTAGGAAGAAAAAAACAAATTAATAACAAAGAGGATAATGGACATTTATTTCAAGATTGCTAAACTTCGCTCTACAATCTTTCAT
>JAQBSW010013457.1:0-13926 GCA_029291075.1 Eudiplozoon nipponicum | reverse complement strand
TTCAAGTATTCCATCTCTCTAGATAAATTACGGTGCGAAACAGCTTCCGACTTTCACTTTCCGATTGCCTAACAGTAAGTGTCGATTTAATTGTTATCTCCTATACTCATGGATACCGATATTAAATTCGAGGACAAAAGTAGGTTAGTGCAGGACATAGCGGACTTGAACTTAAGTAACGATAATAACCTTATAAGCATATCAGACACTACTGTGAATTTTAGGACTTCCAGCGATCTGGCATCTATGGGGCTTACTGACACGAATAGGTTAGTGGCCTCGACATTAACAGGTACAAGTTTTTTTATTGGTCCAGTGTTAATCTCTTAAATTTTATAACTTAATTTGGATTAATTAACAAGTTTTTGTTAATATAATTTGATCAGTTATAATTTAGTAAAGGTTTAATTGTTTTAAAATGTAGCATTTTTTAAAGAACAAGGCTTTTTACATCAACATTTTAAAATAAATTATAACATATTTATGAATTATGTTAATGCTTGCAGTTATAGAAAAAAATCTTTTAATTTATGACCTTACATTTTTATTTTCACATTAGTTTTGGTCTGAATTAATATACATAAAAGATCGTTTAATTTGTAAATATTATGAAATATGTCTGCGGATTGCAAGGTGAATCCTTTTAGGCCAGATGGAGATCTGGCGAGAGAGGTTGAAACTATGCTAAAAAGCTCAACGATAAAACGTGATCAGGTTAGCATTTTATTTCTATTTTAAAACTACAGTTTTTCTTGTTAATGTATTTTGAAATTAAATGGTGCAGCGAACTTGTTCAGTCAAGTGTCTTAGTACCAATATAGTTTGATTAGAGTACATTTTCTATTACATTGAGCTGTGATTGATTCGCAATAAAGATTTGTGACGCAAAATTTTTCATATTTGTCTATTTGTGCCTGTTGGATTGTAGAGGCTCTAGTTACCCACTAATAGAAGCCTCTGATGCCAGATTCGGCTTATCAACATTACTGGAATGATCACGAAATTTGGAAAAAAATTATCATTCATTTAAATATCTTCCTTTCGTCTAAATTTCTGAAGTCCTTCAGTTAACTGCTCTACATCCTCACATTTATACTCTATTCCATAATATCAAACTAAGCTTTATTATAAACTATATCTAAAATCAGTGTGTGAATGTTCAGCGTCTCATTAGCTGTCGCAGTATACCTTTACGGGCGTGGAGACCTTAAAAACAGAGAACCTAATAAATGTTGTGCTAATTTCCTGTGTATCTTTATCCAAGTTTAGGCTATACTAGCGGTGATGAAGCGCTGCTAGAATTTTTCATTCCCAAAAGGCTAATGAAAAAAGTGGTTACCCAAGAATAGTTACTGTGAAGCGACGACTTAGTGTTCATTGACAGCCCACACTGAATTATTGGTTGTGTCGATAAATGATCAGCATTTCGTTTTTTGTCGATGCTGTGTAGTAGTAGTAGAATTGCCGCTAGCCTAGCTTAACGATTTATAAGAACATTAACAATCAAGCCAACAATGAGGTCCTATTTCTTGGGATAGATGGCGGAAGTAACTAAGAGCTGTGCACAATCTTCAGGGTTGAGCGAGAGGAAGCCAACTGTTGAAGATAGTGTTTGTGTACTTTAGCTGCGCTTGAAATTAGTCTAACGCGCGTAACTAGAAAATTTTCCTTCCGTTGGCTTTTAGATTGTCATGGCACTTGCCTGGCGAAGTGATCCATGCTATATACACTAATATAATTATATCTAACCTGTCGTACGATTGTAATATTACCGTCTGTTGCACGTACTGCCACATTTCGTCCTTCAATGATCATCATCAGAGGATGATGGAACTGACTATCGAGGGTCAAATTGCAATGCATGTGATATCTCCGTACTAGATCAATACGACTCGAGAAATATCGATGAAAATATGAATCATGACTGAAGATATTCTGGAAGCAGCATCGAACTCTCCAATCTTGTCATTGGCAAGAAATTGGTAATGGTGAGCTATAATTTACAGCGCCACAAATGGCGTCTTGCCACAAGACGTAGCGCCGTAAGCAAGACATAATTTTGCTATTACCCTCTATGTGACCATCCGTATTCAATCAAATTATCCGTACATAAATAACGCATGAAATGTTCAGCGAGCATTCAAGGACGCTTATGTTTCCGCTGCAGAATGCCTTCCTGACAGCGCCTTATTGACATTGTTTTAATCATTGCAATTGAAGCCATTTCGAATGGATCCTTATTGAGTAATGCTCGTTGTCGTCTGGTGTGTTTTTTCCACCGCCAAAACAGCACCCGTAGCATTTTTCTGTCAGAAAGTCCGCTACTCGAAACAATCTACACTACAGAGAACGCAGTAGATTCGTCAACATATGGTGCAATGGATAAGTTGTAAATATAGAAAACCGATGGTATTTGTAGAAGTTTCAGTCAGCAACTACCATTGCGGACGCAAGCTCATGAGTCAATATAAATGATTCTCATACAGATAGTGTGGAAGAGTGTTGTTCATAATAGCATCGATTAAAAAATTAAACAAAAAGGGGGAAGTGGACAGCCATGACGAACATCGCTGCTGGTTGTAAAGTTATGCGTTAATTCATTGTGAACCTTAACGCGACCAGAAGTATTTGTGTAGAGAGCTCGTATAATATTAAGAAATTTTGTGGGCACACTGCTTTTCGACAAAATATGGAATAAAACATTGCGATCCACCGAATCAAATGCATCCTTGAAGTCTAGAAACACGACTATTGTAGGACGGTGATATAAATGTCTCTGTTCAAGAACTTGCCTTAACTTAGAATTATTATCTATACAACCTCGTCCTGAGCGGAATCCGGCCTGTCATCTTGTATGTTATTCACGTGAAGCGTTAAGACGATGTAGGATAATCGAAGCAAATAACCTAGATACGACTGAAATCAAGCTTATACAATAATAGTTATCGCACGAATTACGATTGCCTTTTTTTGAAGATAGGAATGACGGTCGACTCATTCCAATCAAGTGGTACGGTTTCCTCGTTCCATATAGTATGTAAAAGTTTGGTCAACGCTCCAGAAATTATATCGCCACCATGTAGAAAGCCTGTGTAAACATTAAACATGCATTTTTTGGGAAAATTATTTATATAGAGTTTACGCATAACAATTTATATTTATATGTTCAGGATTGCCAGTGTGATACCTTAATTTGTCTTTTTATTTTTTTAAGCTTATAATTAATGATCCATCACTAGCTGTGAACCGTCAGAACGGTAATGCTCATTCTGCACAGACCTCCAGTTATAGCCAATCAGCATCGGCCAGTCCTGCAATAAATAGTGACTCGCATACGCTATCTGCTCAGGTAAACACAATAGGATCAGATACACCTATTACATGTGAAGTGATAGCACAGCGAATTGTAGTGGGTAATGCAAACCAGTCTGGTCCTACCAATAACGGAATCGTCTATGCCTCGTATTCTGGAGATCGTGGTGATCAATCAGATTTAACGCGAAGCCAAACAGTCGAACATGTAACTATCAAAAATAAGCGGTCACGTGCTTGTTGCAGTATATCTTAGATTTGTTCCATTGATGTTGTTATAAAGATGGCACTACTACGTCTGCTAAATTTTTTACATTGCCGATTGACAGCTCTTAATTTGTTAGATCAGGGACACAGTGTGACGAAAAAGTCGTATGTGACCGACATAACATGATTTGCTGAAAAAAACAATAAATGGTTTAAATATCAAATAACAGTTAGTTACGCTCATACATATTCTTTAAAAAATATTAGGTGTGGTTTTGCAACTCTTCCTTTTTTGCAATGAATTTTCATTCTGATGTTCTCTTTCTATTTCAACTTAAGTTGCAGCAAATCACGTGGAACACGTGTTTTATGACTTATTTTACTTGGCTTACCAGGTCTTTCCTGCTGATGGCACTCCACGATTATTTTTATTATTAATAGCCTTGAAGCAAAGCCGGCCTATTATTATATAGCTTGTAATATGTCGAAGGGACGTTTAGAATTAATGTACTAGTCTTCATGTGCACACATGAACTTCTCTTTTTGTAATGTATCTGTATCTCTAGTCATTTGGTGCGAGTTGTTTAGTAATTTTTAATAATTTTATGTGCAAATATAAACTTCTCTTCTAGTTATCTTTCCTGCAACTGGGTTAATTGTATATAAATGAATACAAAGAAGAGACATTGCTCAAATATTGTTTATTTCTTTTTTCAATTTTTTCTTTTTGAATATGGCTTGTTTAAATCACGATACTTTCTATTAAAGGTCCAGATGTAAAGCTATGGACAAATTTGTTTATTTCCTTTGAAAGTTATCTTCATCTCTATCGAGCTATCAGCGATTGCTTAATTTTAGCATTTAGAATTTTTGCTACTTATCGCTCGGCATGCAGGATGTTGTTACTTTTTTATCTGTGGTTGATGGTAGTTTTGCTCTGTTTGTTTCAAGCTCGCATACATGATTGAGAGAATTTTTTTCCTAGTCTACTGGAGCCAGGCATTAACTCAATATAGTAAGAATTTAATGTGTTCTTCATTACTTGTTCAATTTTATTCATTGTTTGTGCTTACGTGAGAATTACGTAGCAACCATGAAAGTGGTTAGGTTTTTACACGCATGCACCTTTTAGAGACAAAATTAATTTTTCTAGCCATGCCACTTTCAAAGGCCTTATTTTGTAATTCTTAATTTCCTGCTGGTTAAGAAAGATTTAGGTGATTTCGTTTTTCGATTTTTGTGTTGGACTTTTTAAATGTTATCCGTTATTTTAAAAATAGTTTAACATAAAAAAGTTACAGTTAGCACATTTTTCGTACTTTTCGTGTTGGATGTAATATGGGTGCTATGTGCTTCATGGAATATATTGTTGTTGCCACTCATGAAAAATTGAGGATTAATTTTGACCTCGAAATACTGTTTTTTTAAATCTAACCAGTTTGCATTTCAAATGGTAATATTTAATTTATGAAAAATATTTTTCACTATGGTCCTGTTTGGGCAAATATTTCAACTAGATTTTAAATTTCCCAGCTCTTTTAGTCGTTTTCCATTCCATCGGCTTCGCTTTCCATTTTGTTAGATTTTGATTTTCTGTCGATAGTTGCTGCCTAACAAATTATTTTAAAATTTTAAACATAATTGATTTATTTTGCGCTTTAAAATGAAAGTGTTTTTATTCAGCAGAATTGGTGTATTGCTTTCGATATCTTTAAAAAGTTATGATTTGGTCAAAAGTAGTTAATGCTTTGCTGTGACATCTCTTTATTTGTCAATTTTTTAAACTATCACTGCCGGTTCTTGCTGCGACTGCCCAATTATTTAATCAACCGATTTGACAAACTATATTCCTTCATACTAGGATTTCTGAAGGAGTGTGTTCTTAGAGCTATAGCTGTATTTCCGATAATCTACTGGTCAATTCAACTAAACGAATACAGTTGTCGGTAAACAGCTTGTTCTCGATTCATATCTATTATGCAACATAAAGTACGTATTCACTTGACCTGCTATTCATCTCATCTGGTGTATAGTTTTACGCATATAGTCATATGCCCAACTTTATAGTAATGCACAAGTTGTAATCGCAATTTGAGGTTTTTAGTGATCAACTTAGAGGATGTGTAGATGAGTTCGGCTGTAACATATATGAACAGCAATTAGGATATTTTATCTGTACATCATGGGCTTTAATATTTTGTCGTTATCTGCGTGGAATGAGACATTTTAACGTTATGAATTTGGCTTACTTTCCATTAATTGACTTTTGATCTTTTATTTTGTCGATTATTTGAGTTTTCAACATTTTGTTAATGCTTATCATGGTCTTTTATCTTGGCGTATATTAATACAAATAGATAATTTGCCGCAATGAAGATAATATTTTCATAATGAAATTCTATTCTGGCGACTTCTAAAGAATAATGCATATATTTTATATACTTTTATTATTTATTATTTTGGGGGTTCCGACTGATTTTGCATATGGTTATTGATTATCTTTTTTTATGCAAATCGAAGTGTCGTATTACGGCTCGCGTAGGAAATATTTAAATTAGTCTTATGCGAATTTACGTGGAATCTATGCTAACTTGAGCCAATACACAAACTGTGTGATATAAAGTGTTATTCTGCATGTTACAACAAGTCGGCTAGTTTTTTCTTTGATTAAAATACAATTTAATATAATCAAGTTTGCGAACTTGATGTATACACCTGACTCATTAAGTATATATATTTGATAGTGTAAACTTGCCTTGTATAGTGTAGAAAAGGTAGTTTATCCAGGAGACCAGTTTCGTCCAGAATTTGCCGCTTCGAAATTTAGTGCTTTAACCTTCTTGCTTTATGCGGTAAGTCATTTCCAGTGATTCGTTGCGGTATGTTCTAGAAGTCTTAAGATTTATTAAAAAACGTGATTTCTGCCTGCAAGTCAAAGCGTTCTGACTGAACTGGTTTTTTGACTACAGATTGCGGTTGGGAACCAGCTTTTATTAATGCTGGTATCGATGGGCGCACACTAATACGATATAATTCTTGCAAGGACAGGTAACTACACTAATTCCATTATTTGTATAATTAACAAGTATAGAATAGGTATTGCTTGCTTGAAATGGGCTTTCTGAATAGTACAGTTTCTTAAGGTTAAAGAAGAAGAGTTGCGCCAGTGCTTGTATAGGTACTGCCATTTGTGTTTCTTTGTTTTTTATATTTTAGTTTATTTCGTTTTCTGATGCTGACCCAAACGCTTTCATTTAAACGGCACTATATTTTCATTTTGATTTACGTAAAATATTACCCGGTAAAGAATGCTTAGCCATAATGATCAATTATACTTTAAAAATACCAATTTGTTTTTTTGTGTTACAAACGAGAACCTTTATTTTAGTAAAATTTGCAGGTTTGTGATACAATCAAGCCACATTTTGTTTGTGAACATTACTATGCTTATTTCTACTAACACATCATCTACTATAAACATGTGTGGTTTTCGATGCTGTTCCACTTATGTAATTGGTTTTAATACATTTATAAGAAAATTGAGATCAAAATCTACCTCAATGTGTTCCGATATGGCATAAATAAACAGGTTTTTCATTTTAGCTTTGCAGCTTGTGTACTATAAAAGACCATAGTGAGTCAATTGTTCGAAAAAAGGCATCTGCAGGATTGAGTTTAGCGTCTTAATTCGTTTTCAATAGTAAGACATGCTCTTTTGGATTGTAACCTTTGATACAATTCATTGTACCTTTTCCATTTACAAAGATAAGCAGACATTTTCTCAAATTCAAGAAGCGCTTCTTTCTACCAACGAACAGATGACATTTTTTTAAATGCGAAAGAAACAAGGTAAAACGGGAAGAGAATGTACTAAGTGGGCGTCTAGTGTATCGATGTCGCTTTTCCTTAAAGTTGGCTTAACCTAAATTGCATTGTGTAGATGTCTTGGATGTCTAGTTTCTTAGTATTGCCTAGATAAGTATATGTATCTAAACTTGATAATCTCCATCATACCTTTTCAAGAATTATTTTACAATTACTATATTTAGCTTTCTCTCATGACTCTTGTAGAGATTATCAATTGTGAAATAAAGTTGTATTGCTTTCTTGGATTATGATGATGTTGGTGATGTACAGCTCGGTCTCGATGACAGGCTGCAATTGATTTCTCTATCACTATGTATTTACAACTCATTTCTATTATTTCATTTAAAAGACAATGTCTGGTGAAATTTTGTGCGGGGTTTCAACGATGTGTTAAGCAATTATAGACCTGTATTTTCCATTTGATTCGGCACAGGCTTTTGACGCAATGTTCCCTCACTCTGGTTATTGACCGTCTAGTCGATCAGAATACATATGTTGATCGACTACTTACGCATTTATCGTAGTAAATAATACGTTAGGTAAAGCATAAATTAATTGGCAGTCGTCTATTTCACTTTCCATCCCCATTTTAAGTTTCTCTTTGAGCTTCACATTAATGTTAATTTAGAGATACTTGATATCTGCCAAAATTCACTTTTCTTTGCAATTTTGCTAGGTACCATACGTTATCCCACTACTAATTATTTGCCTGCTAGGGTCAAATTAGCTCTGACAATCGTCAAGCCAGAAATGAGTATGGTATATTTCTAATTAATCTAGAACCACTGTGTTAGGGATAATTCAAATAACAAATACATACATGAAAACGGAAGGAGTACTTGCATTGATTGTCTGTTTTATCCAAATGTACCTACTCCACTGATCTTTTCTTTTGATAGGAAAGTAAAGTTTGTAGGTTTAATTCTTTTTCATTGGTTACTGGGTTGTGGTTATGCTAATAATTATTTGCCAGTGTTTAACGCCCGAATAATTGTCATAGTCTACTTACCAGCATATGATCAATATTGCTTATTTACTCAGTTCAAAGTTGCTTATTTTCCGTAACATCTGCTCAGTACCCAATCGGTTAATCAGTCTGTGGACATACACAATAACAGTTTACCAAAAAAATATTCAGTGTTGTGTAAAATTTTAGATACACAGCCTTTACTATTTGTCCCGATATAGATGTGAAATAAGCTTGATGAAGGTCTTCAATATTTTAGTTGAAGCATTCCGTTATTATAACTTCTGTTGAACAAGAATTTGTGGTTCTATCCTACCTTGTACATTCTTACGTATTCAGCCATATCTTTTTAAGTGTTTACCAATAATAGATCGTTAATAAAAACTATTTAACAATTGCGTTTTTTTGTTTTTTTACGTATAATCGTGTCTAAATAAAATTTGTTGAATGTGTAAATGTTGATAATATATTTTCACCCATTTTTTATAAGCGGTAAGCATAATTTCTAGAGTAGAAAATATAAATATTCCATACTAACCGATTTCTACCAATAATAGTTGAGATCCGACACCACGTTTAAAACCTGCTAAAAATGTGTTTTCATATGATGTTGCATATGCACATGTATTTCTGGCAATATTTAAGCATGATCACTGGCTTGTAAAGCTGATACGAATTGTTTTGGTGGCATCCTGCTGATACTTAAATATATTAATGTCCAAATTTTATAAGAGTTGAGATCCCTTTGGTTTGTTTCATGGAGGTTATGTGCTGGAAAATGGTCATCTTTCATACATAGATTTTATTATGTATCACTAATAATTTTCGTAATACCTATAGCATAATATAGAAAATTGTGTTCATCTACTAGACGCCTATATTTTCCTTTAAAGGGTATTCCTTATTAGTGGCGTGTACCTGAGCTAGTTGTTCACGTGTTCGCTTTACACACGATAATGTTTAAAATATTTGTGAAAAGCATCTCATCAATAACTTAGTCATGACGTAGTATATGAACTTAATTTTTTATCTCACACAATGTATAGGTGGAAAGTTATCTTAAACAAAGTTAACCATGAAACGAAATTATTCATCCCTGGTGTTTCTTTGTCGCCCTCAGGTAACGAAATAAATAATCGTTCTGTAAGGTGTAATCTTGCGCGCGATATACTAAGGTCAACACTGTATGCTTTGTTTCAAGGGATCTGTCCATGTGTGAGAGTGATCTAACCATGTATCGTGTTGTCCTACACACTATATATTTTGGTGAGGTATGTGGGACAATTGGGCGGTGTATTCTTCTATACGGATGTGTATACCAGTAGTAGTGGAGCAAACTTCATATAACGTCTTCGAAAATGCGACTTCAGAGCCAACTCACTATATATAATATATACCGAGCCTGTGAAGGGTACCGACACTGATTGTTAATTCAGTACCTGATACCAAATATATGATTACGAGTAAATAAATGGTACGAACACGACGGTTGCTAGTTGGTATGTGTTGCCAGCACAATATTAATTATGAAAACCACATCTAAACACCTGTTACTCCAGCAGCTATTTTGTATTTTGTTTTGCGCATTTAGTAACACGTAAGTTCAAATAGAACTAAAAGGATGAGCCAAAATCAGCATGAACGAAAGGTATTATCTCATTTGGACATTTGCTTCGTGCTTACTTGCGACTCATCAGTAGGAACCCGTATTACGCTTTATATAGACTATATATTTGTGTGTGGAATGTGGGTCCATTGGACGGTACAATTTCGTATGCTTTTGTATCTCAATTTTGGTGAAGTTTAGCATATCTTGGAATCCTTTGTGTTGATACCACGTAACTTCTCGGCAACCATAGTATTTATATTAGGAACTGATTCAACAACCCTATGGTTGGTATCCAATACAGATTCAGTATATATTATATATAGTGAGTTAGCTTTGATGTCGCATTGCTGAAGACGTTATATGAAGCTAGCTCTCTTATTGATGATATAAACATTCGTTTAGGGGATTTTACCTTCCAACTGTCCCATATTTCTCACCCAAATATATAAATGCGTAATACCGGGTACTACCAATGAGTCACAAGTATGCACGAAAAGAATGCGCGAATGAAAGTATACCTTCCGTTCATGCTGTCTTTGGTTTATCCTTCTGGTCCTATTTAAATTTATTTATTACTAGGTGCGCAATAACTGAGAGAGAGCCAAGGAAAAAATCCTATTTCAACTGGTCTTTTATCTTATTACAAAATACATATAGTATGCGGCAAGGGTGACCAAATGGTGAGTCCCCTGATTGAAAGTGTGCCATGGTTCCAGTCCCGTACGAAGCAACTTCTCCAAGTTATTGAAGAGTTCCCAATAAATACGAAACTGATCTTCTTGATTAATAGCCTTTGCTACCTGATGCAATATTTAGTTTGTTCTGGAAAAATACATATATTCAAATAATTCAACATACACACACGTATAATATATATATATATATATATATATATATATATATATATATATATATATTCGTTAAATTTGAAACTTTTGCTTAGGTTAGCAGATGCAACTTATCACGACCACTGGTTTCGTATATATGAGACGCTCACCACATACATTCCAGAATTTCCACGAACGGGGCTCATACGAGGAAATTAGCTTTTGTCTCTTAAAATTCACCAGCTGCATTTTCCAAGCCGCACAGTGCATGCCGTTTTCAGTAAAATACCGAAATCTGCATTTCCGTAAATCCCGTTCAGATTGATCTGGTTTGCAGTGTTTTCGACCTAAATTTTCAACTAATCCCCGATCTATCATTATGGAACTTGCACCATATCATCTGTCAAAGAAGCAATGAAATAAAGTATTATTACAGGATTAATTATATATATATATATATATATATATATATATATATATAGCCGGGAATAAAATAAATATAGTCCGGGATTGAAAGAGAAACTCGTCAAGTAGACCAGTTTAGTCCTAATTGATGCTCATTAAATGTACTCATCAAAACACACACACACATATATATATATATATCGGTCATAGTGGAAATATATTGCATAGCTCTTAATAAAATTTTCACGGGTGGAACCCCGGCCGCGGTTATTCTGGTTTTACTGATAGAATAAACCAGTCTTGTGTACAAAATGCACTTACATGTATTAGCTTAAAAATTTTTCAAGTAAACTGATTACATTCATATATGGCACAATAACCGTGGCAGAGATTCGAATCAGGGGTATTTGGTCCTGTCTTGTGACTCATTTCCTACGTAATCGAAGCTGCGCATATTAAGTTGACCGGTTAAGCTTTTTAGTTATCAACATCATGCGCCGATCCAACGAAGTAATTGATGGAATAATACAGCAATTTGGTTTTTCTGACAATACTGGACCAATAATCCAGTGTCTTGATGGTACGATACTGGCTGCATCTCATGAGTAGGTTGTAAGCACAATAATAATTTTTAGCAGTTGAATGGTTCACTTTGCTATTGATATCGTGTTCTGCTTCTAAAGGAGTATTTGCTATCCTCCGCGTGCCTTATTTTAGAAGAGCATTAAAAGCCATACTAGTCCTTTGAATTTTTATGTAATATATATATATATATATATATATATATATATATATATATATATATATATATGTATATATGACTAGATTAAGCATACTTAAATTATAATGGTAGAATTTTATTATACTAGGATTGGTTGTAAAACCATAACGTTGCGAAAGATGGCAAATGAAATCCAACGATCTCAGCTTTGTGATGGCGCGTTCCGAGATAGCTATACGGTTGGAAGCTAGGTATTTAAGCAGGACCATGTGGGCCCGGGGATTTCATTCAATTCCATTCTAATTCAACATCACAGCCGGAATGCATACTGCGTATGTCGTATAACCAAAGATTAGCGCTAGCTTGTTGGGACGTTTGGCAGAAAATTGGATTAGTGGTTTCGCATAAAAAATAAGAATAAATGAAAAAATATGCCAAACTTCGAATTGCATTCAGTGAATAGTTATTGCGAAATAGATAATTTACATGGCTCAGAATCGGATAGTTTAAGCGTCGTATTCTGTCTGAAGCGGTAATGACTACTAATCGGGAATTGTCCATTAAGGACAAAACGCTTGTTTAATTGATTGGTGAGTCCTTTTCAAGTCTTGTTCATGTAAATTGTGACAACCTCTTGACGATTACACAGTTAAAAGGAAACTGGCCTAGTTAAAGTCTTTCATTTGCTTTCTTATTCTATATTTTCATATGAAAAAAATATCTTTGCTGTACTGCACATAAAGAGGTCCAAGGACATTTATTTGTACAAGCAAATCCTATTTAAAATTCAACTATACTGGGCCAAATAGTTGTCAGATTACCTGATCTGCGTTTTGACTAGCGCAGCTTTCATTGTTCCAGTAATTTTCTTTTTCTATGATATTTCGATCTTCATTACCGAAGATCTTCATCAGATGCATTTCACGAAACAAATGAAGCAAGCGCGTTATTTCCTCTAGTCATAATATTTATATACCCCAGACTGACCTTTCATTGGTTATACGTGTGTCACTTGTGTGACACTCATGGCATGTTTTTATGACGAGTGTTTCTGAATTATGGGTCTCCCCATCTCAGTTACGTCATTTACATTGAGTGTGTTTTAAAAAAAAACGATTAGTTATTGCATGCAATTGATAAATTATTATTTAGCCACTCTGGTCTAAATTAGTTAGATGAAACCAACAGTTATGAAAATGCACACACACACACAAGTGACACACGTATAACCAATGAATGGTCAGTCTGGGGTATATAAATATTATGACTAGAGGAAATAACGCGCTTGCTTCATTTGTTTCGTGAAATGCATCTGATGAAGATCTTCGGTAAGGAAGATCGAAATATCATAGAAAAAGAAAATTACTGGAACAATGAAAGCTGCGTTAGTCAAAACGCAGATCAGGTAATTACAATTATTCCAGTTCCGCATCAAGGAAACTCTTTCAAGAAACATTTAACATGGAACTATAACAGAAATGCCGTTAAATGGTATAATAAATATACGCTAATGAAACAACAAATCGTGAGTTATAAGTAATAATTTGTCTGACGCGTGCAAAGGTTTCATTTAGATGTACGTACATGTGTATCAAAATAAAATAATTTAACCAAGTTTTTTAGTTATGCATACACATACACATGGACATGCGTGGCGTGCGCCATTAACTGTTATTAACTTCTATCTGAGTACAACCTAGTGGTTTGAATTGTAATTTAACATGCATTAGTCGTCTGGACTTCTTGGTTTTATCAATGGCGAAATGCTTTAATTGAGTGTTTCTGAATTATGGGTCTCCCCATCTCAGTTACGTCATTTACATTGAGTGTGTTTTAAAAAAATGATTAGTTATTGCATGCAACTGATAAATTATTATTTAGCCACTCTGGTCTAAATTAGTTAGATGAAACCAACAGTTATGAAAATGCACACACACACAAGTGACACACGTATAACCAATGAATGGTCAGTCTGGGGTATATAAATATTATGACTAGAGGAAATAACGCG
>JAQBSW010013456.1:0-13926 GCA_029291075.1 Eudiplozoon nipponicum | reverse complement strand
CAACCACGGACTCAAGATCAACTGTGACTAGACGCAGATTGCAACTTCATCCGTCGACTTCTTAGGGCATCGTATCACGGCCCAAGGTATTCAACCATTGCCGTCAAAGACGAATTCAATCAAGAATATCAAGTCACCAAAGACTTTGAGCGATTTGCAGAAAATCCTGGGAGTACTAAACTATTATCGCAAGTTTCTTCCAGGCCTTTCAAAACAACTTTATCCTTTGTGCAGGCACCTGCGGAACCGAAAAGGACTGAGCAAGAATTCCATCATTGCTTGGTCATCCGAAGACGAGGAATTACTTCGACTTGCCATCAACTCGTTAGCAAATGCCACAATGCTAACGCATCCAGATTTTTAACGACCATTTCTACTCACGACAGATGCTTCTGAATTCGCTATTGGAGTCACTTTGGAACAAGAGATCGACGGAGTTCGGAAGCCTATCAGTTTCTTCTCGCGTACTCTCCAACCAGTAGAAACGAGATACGACACTTTCGGTCGAGAACTTCTCGCCATCCACGACGCAGTGCGCCATTTTATCAGCATCATTTGCAGTAGCAGATTTGTTGTTTTCACAGATCACGCACCACTAGTTAGCGCACTTCGAAACGCAACTTCATCTATCGCCAAGTACCCTGCCAGAGTGGAAAGACAGCTTTCTCGTCTAAGCGAATGGCAATTTGACGTCTTTCACGTGAAGGGCAAACAGAACTTCATTGCAGATGCCCTGTCTAGGCCAGACGTCTCTCTACAACCACCTTCGCCGTCACCTTTCACTGTCAACTCCGTGGCACTCAGTGAACCTGCACTAACGCCAACTCTCCTGCGAATTGAACAACGCGGTGACATTCACATTCAAAGATCAATAGCCCGTCACCAAACCAAGTTCATATGCCGTCTGTGGGAAGGCTTACCAATTGTTTACTTCACGGGTACGCAGCCCAACAAGCCAGTTCTGCCGACCAGCCTTCAGAGAAAGTTTTTTGATTCAATTCACTCAATTTCTCACCCAGGAAGCCAAGCGACTGTCCGACTTCTTACAGATCGTTTCTGGGGTCACAGACTTAGGCAGAATGTTAAACGATGGGTCTCAGAGTGTGCAATTTGTCAGAAAAACAAGATCACACGACACACTCGTTCTAGGTTGCAACATTTTCGGTCTACTTCTCGCCTAGCCATCGTCCACATCGACATAGTTCATCTGACAAAGGTTCAAGGTTTCAGCTACCTTCTAACTATGATCGATAGATTTACACGGTTGCCTGCGGCATTACCGCTTGGCACCATTTCTGCAGACGAAGTAACTAACGGTTTTATCTCTGCATGGATATCCAATTGCGGTGTTCCCAATGAGGTCATCACGGACAGAGGCACTTGCTTCTCATCTGATCGTTTCAAAACCACCTTGCGGTACATCTTACGCCAGACGACTGCCTACCATCCCCAAGCTAATGGCATGGTAGAGAGAATGCATAGGGAACTCAAAGCAGCTTTAGCATCCTCGTCCATTAATGGCAACTGGGTCGATGCACTACCTTTAGTTCTGCTGGCCATGCGTTCCCGTACTCGAGAATCCATTAAAACGTCTGCGTCACAACTTTTGTATGGCATGGATCTACGCCTGCCTAGTCAGCTCCCACGTCTACTACCGGCACAAGATGACCCACAAAACGAAGCTACCCGCCTTCGACTTCATTTCGGTAACATGTCCGAACAGCAGCCGAGACACACGCCTCGTCCAGTCTTCGTTCACCCACAGCTCCACAGCTGCAAGAGAGTACTCGTTCGCAACAATATTGCTGTTGCACCACTACAACCCAAGTATCGCGGTCCTTACCCGATTTTACTCAAACAGCGAAAATACTTCATCATTATGCAAGGCGCTACACCGACATCAGTAAGCATAGACAGGTTAAAACCGTTTATCGAACCACCTGATCCTGAGAGAGTTCAACCTTCTACACACGTCTCAGGCTCCGTCTGCCCACAATCTCAACCTGCTTTGTATAACGCGTAATTAATTTTTTTAAACATTAACATTTAACTATAAATTTTTTTTTAAACTTTACGTTAATTTTTAGTATTTGTCTCACGTGGCATAACCACCTGTTCTTAGCTAACAATTGTGTAGCATTTTTGAACAGTTCTTTGGTATTATGCCACCTCTGAGGCAATGTTCGTATACATTTTTTTATGCAATCACCTTTGATTTTAATGTATATATATTTCACATTATAATGTACCTCTCACACATGACATTACACTGCCCATTTTGGTATGACCAGCTACTTAGTTGCTAACGTTTTCGTGTAGCAACACTAAGTAGTGATCAGCTTCATATCATGGTACAGGCCACTTTCAATGCATATCTCAACTTTATCCATTTCACAAAGACCACTACAAATGCCATGACCACAACGTCGAGCACTTTAGCTCCTTTGGTCGTATACAAACACTGACAACGATCCAACCTGCTTAGGTTTTTTTTTATCTTAAACCTGGCAAATTCAGAGGCGATTTACCTCGAAATCTTCACGCTGCGGCTCCCAAAACTTACACTGCTCTATTTTGCCTCACGTGCTATGACCGTCCACTAGAGCTAACAATTTGTGTAGCAATTCCTAGTGGTTACCTGGCATCATATCATTGTTGAAGCAACCAACAAGCATATTTAAGCCCAGCACTTATGGTTCATCATATTTTTCCTTAACTTGGTTCGAACTCTGTCATGCATTTCTTATCTAGCCTCGCAGAGAGGAATATTTTTTCTTTTTTTCAGAGAGGAAAGTGTTGTAACGACACAAATCAATCGGTGACATATTGCGTAAATAAAATTCAAATCTATTTACGTTGCACCAATGAGAAAAAAGCAAATTGCCGTTTAACCACGTTAAACGACGTTTAACCAATAGTATGCAAGCACACATTGCATGCTATTTAAGCACGGTAATTTACCATGCAAGGAGTTGTGACATTTGCATTCTACCTGCTTCACGTTTCTGCTTGATCGGCTGTCAGCGCATATTGCACTTTACCGGTTGTCAATCCCTACTCGTCTTGATGCGAGATACCAGAGAGACGAGCCAATTGAGTGCAGGACCTGCATGACACCATACACAACGCGATCACAGCTCAACCACTGGAGCCACAGCTCAACCAGAGTCCACCCAAGGCTCTAGGACATCTTCACTTCGGAAGACTTCCAGCGAACGTATTACCTGGCCCTCTTAAGGGCCCCCATATCAGCAACTAATCTCTATTCAGAGCACCTTAACCGAGTTTGTAACGTCGTACGGCATTTACTTGAAGCCGGGGCGTTTACATTAGCAATTATTCAGCAAAATTAGATTTATCAGAAAGGTGAAATGATAACTTAAGCGCTAAAATTGAGGAATTGACCGTTGCGTTAAACGAGAAGATGGATAATTAAGAGTCAATGCTAAGCCATGGATCGAGTTAAGTGAAATAACTAAAGAAGACGATATATCTACAAAAAGCAGTTCTTCATGTGAAGAAATATTAAATATTTTATCCAATGAAGTTTCTGAAAGGATCGGAAAACAAGAACAGTTAATTTTATTTAATCTAAATGAGAATGCTGATCACAATGATGTTGAGAAGTTAAATGCTTTAATCAGAGATACGACAGAGGCCGAAATAACGAAATGCTTCAGAGTTGGCAAGAAATCGGAACGACCAAGGCCGGTTGTGATAAAATTATCAAAGAGGCCGACTAACAAGCAAGTGGACGATATTAATAAGAAGAAAGAAGAATGTCGTAACTTTCACAACATATTCATCTCCAGAGACAAGACTTTTCTGCAAAGAAAATTGTCAGCGGCAAAAAAGGTAAAGAAGAATTTAGATCAGAAATCAAGTCATCCGGAACAAGTTACAATAAAGGGTGTGTCAATCGATTCTAAAATTGCAAAAAACGGGGTTTCATTAATGAATGTTGTGGACAGCGGACAGCTACGAACTATAGCTACGGTACCCAACAAACGAAGTATAAGGAAACCACAAAAGTTAAATCAGTAACTATTGAAGACTGTATAGATGTGTTGGGTTGTTCATATACATTATTTTATGCTAATTGTAGAAGTGTTAAGAATAAAACTTTTTTGCTATGTGATTTTATAATAAGTAACAATTTTGACTTTATAATTTTATCTGAGACCTGGCTGAACAAGAACATTGAAAACTATGAATTTGACATTCCTCATTATTCTCTATTTAGGAAAGACAGATCACTGGATAAAAGAGGTGGAGGAGTACTTATTTATAGCAAATCGATATTAAATGCAACAGTGTTACATACTAGCGAATATAATGCTGTCATTGATTTTTTAACTATACAAATAGATAACCTGATTTTAACCGCGGTTTACAGACCGCCGTATGCTAATTTACATGATGATCAAATGTTTACCAATTCCTTTCAATCTATTTTGGACTGCCATGGTTATATTGTTGTGGTAGGAGATTTTAATAAGGTGCATGACTGTGAAATAATCAATCTTTTTCTAATCATGATCTTAAGCAGATTATAAAGGAACCAACTAGAGGTTCGGAATGCTTAGATCTTGTATATTTTTAGAAGTTGAAGCGTTGAACTCACACAGTTATGATGTAGTAAATTACTTCAAAGAATTGGATCATAAACAAATTATTTTACAATGGAACCTTTCGAGTAGCAAAGCACAGAAACCTAATTTTGAAAGTGCACACGTGCAATGTTCCAGAATCAACAGGAATCTTTTTAGAGAATTAAGCTTATCAATTGATTATGAATGTTTTTTTATCATGAACAATGACGAATTTGTTTCTTCTGTTTCATTGTTATTATCTGATATATTTAGGGCATCTACATTTACGGATGTTATACCAAAGCGAATCAATAGGAAGTTATTTAAGCTAAAAATCAAACGAGATAATATAATGAAATGTAGTCTTATCAATAGTATTAAAAAAATGAGGTTAGATTTGATCGATAAAGAAATTAATTCATCACTGCTGATAATCCGTCAAAGACCAGAGAGAATTATTTTGGCTAAACTGAAGAGTAATCCTAGACTAGGATACAAACTCCTCACAGACTACAGTAAATATAATGAAAAATTAAAGCTTATATTAGCTGCGGGTAAAACTGATTATGAATTTCTCTGTGAATTGGATGAAGTATTTGGCAACTTGTTATGTAATCCACAGAACGAAAGCAATTTCATTGATCTACCGGATCCTTCGGGAAACCAGGATCTAGGACTTGTTATTGACAGTAATGCATTGATAGAATTAATGTTAAAAATAAAATCAAAAAAACAAAAAGATCACCTTGATATATCGATTGCTAACCTACTTCAATTATCTTTAAATTTTATGAATGCGCTCTGCAATTTTATAAATAGAATTTTGAAGAATGGGAATTTACCAATCGATATACTAACAATAGTAGGTAAACCTTTGCCTAAAGTAAGTAAGCCAACGTGTGCCAGTGATTACAGATTAATCTCTATTATCCCTTCGTTTTTGAAGATAATAGAACGATTGATACTTGATCATTTAGAACGTATGCTGCCGGCTGATTTCGATATATGCCAACATGGCTTTACGAAAGACAGGTCGACAACTAATAATATGCTCTCTATGTGAAAGCATGTAATTACATTAATTGTATTCATAGATATCTCAAAAGCTTTTGACTCTATATCTTTTGATGCTATTTTGAATGCGATTAGTTTGTTGAATATTGATCCGAATATTTTTAGATTACTTAAATACTATTTATATAATCGACGAATGAGTATTCAAGTAAACGATTTGATATCAAAATCGAAACGAGTAACGAGTGGAGTTCCACAGGGATCAAGCTTGGGGCCAATTTTATTTAAAATTGTATTTGCAAATTTGGAAACTAAGATCCTTAACGGTCGAGTTTGCAAATTCGCTGATGATTTAAAAATAATCTTCCCAATTGATCCAAAGAATGTCGAATTCTCCAAAAATAATGTGACATTAGATTTGTATGATTTGAGTAAATATTTGATTACACTAGGGCTGAGAATAAACAATAAAAAGACGAGAGCTTTAAAAATAGGTAACAGAACAGAATTTAATTATGTTTATTTTCATGATGCTGAGATTAATTATGTTTTTGAGATTAAACTTATGCAAGAAATTAAGGATTTAGGCATAACTATTCATTGTACGGCTTCTGCTGAGAGACATATTGAAAGGATAGTAGGCAGTGCCAAGAACAGATGGGCATTAATAAATAGAAATATTATATCGCATGAAATAAAATTTAAAATGTTTATAATATGGATTAGACCGATATTAGAATATGCTGCCGCTACTTGGAATCCCTTAACAAAGGGTTTGTCTAATAAGATAGAAGCTGTACAAAGAAAAGTTTTGAAACAAATTAGTCCTATCTCCTGCGCTATATACGCCACTAGATTACAGTTTGTATCACTGCATCCTTTATGGTTTCGGAGAATGTGCTATTGCATAAAAGTTTTCCATTTGAACCAGTGGTCTGGTGCCTATATGAATCCCATAAGAAAGAGTCATGAAATTGGAACTAGATCTGGTCATTTTACAATATCTCCACCATTGGTGGGGAATGTTGCGAGCAACCTATTCTCTTTTTCAAAAATTTACAAAATTTACAATCAATTGCGAAGGGGCTTAGAGAAACGCCTCCAACTAAAATGTCTTTTAAATTTTTATCTACCGAACTAGAAAAAGTGTTCAATCCTGTTGATATTTTTAATTTTGATTATGATAATACTTTCTCATGGTTAAATAAAAGACAGGATTAATTGTTTTTCAGCAACATAATTTCTCGAGATTCTACCTTCAAATTTTGTATTATTAAAACTGAAATGTTATGAATTATATCATCTTTTTCGAAATATGTATGTGTACAATTCATTTTGACTTAATGCCGCGTTTTTGTACGCGGGTATTAGTTTTACACAGGCAGTTACAATAAAGGATCCGATCTTTCAAATACTTTTTTCAATATCTGATTTGTTTTCTTTTGATCGGGTTGAATTCTTTTTTTTTCAACTGGAAATGCGGTTCTATCACATCTTTGTTTACAGGCGACGTTTCGGTGCCTACTTTCCAGCACCATCCTCAGGCAACACAACACAGTACAAACTTCACAATAGCAGATTTAAGCAAATGTGGTAACCTCGTTCCAAAACCATTCTATTTATATATAATTGACTCAACACTATTTTTAATCATAGAATTTGTCTCAGTAACTAAACTCAATATATAACTATTTATAATTAGCAGACCAATCATTACCTCAACTATCTCAAATTCCCTGTATACGTAATCTCAACTCGTATGCAGAATATTGTAGGGGAGAGCGGCAGTATCGAACTTTTTGTTATTTGTTATAACTGTATTGCTACTATGTCACGGTAATCAAAATTCAAAAATGATAAAAAAGACTAAAACCTTGAATGTCATATATTGTATTTTATTTAAAGCCGGGAACTCTAATGTATACAATGGTGTATGAGGTATTGCGCATATAGCAACAAATTGGTTCAAATATGGAGCAGCAAGTTACGTAGATGGATGGAGAGTGAATGTCATAACGACGCTTATGTGAAAGATTAAAGAGAGAAAGATAGAGATAGTATGGACAACTAACGTTTTTCAAAAAACTAATCGTAAGCACAATGCGAAGTTAATCAACTCATAGAAATAATTGCATAAGACTATTTGCTCATATGACTAAAATAATTCATTATATCTATATACATATATATCAAATATAATATCGTAACACCTTTATATATATATATATATATATATATATATATTTAGAGGAAGGACCATTGTTAATTGTTAAACATGAATATTTTCTATTCTTACTATACATTTATTAAGTTAGTCACACCTTATATCAATATATAAAATACATGTCAATATGTATAAAAACATATATATGAATATAAGCAACAGTATGAGACCAACATCCCTAATCCTATATATATATATATATATATATATATATATTACATTAGTAATAAATATTTATTAGGTTATACACACTTTATATTAATATATAAAATACATATCAATATGTATAAAACATATATATAGATATATATATATATGCAACAGTGTGGGTCCAATATATTTAATCATATATATATATATATATATATATATTTATATATACGTTTGCATATTTATAATAAATTATTATTTTTCTCTTTTCTTGCTCTTTTTTGACCAATTAATCAAATTGTATATTTATTAATTCACACCTTATATAAATATATAAAATACATATAAATATGTATAAAAACATATATATAATATAAGCAACAGTGTGAGTTAAATGTCTTGTATATATAATTATATATATGTATATATATATTTTTTTTTAATTTTTATTATTTTTTTTAACCATCTTAAATAAATATTTAATTTTAATGGTAATGTATAAAATGATTAATGTCCGTTTATATATATATATATATATAATAAACCTATTTATCTACCGATAGGCCTACCTATATATCCGTCTATCTATCACATTTTGAATTTCTCTTAAATGGATACATTATAGCTGTTAATAATGGATATCTTCTCTAGGGCTAACGTATTATTCATTTATTAATATATTCCTACCTTACATAAATATATAAAATATAAGCAACAGTCTCTTATCTAATGTCCTATCTACTAACCCTTGCTAAATCTGTATACCCTCTTCTGGAACATTATTATTGAGAAAGATTAGTATACAGGAATTGATATTGGTACAGTTCATTCACAATCAGTTCTCTGTAATCGAGGTTTTTTACTTAGATTCCCACTTAATTCAGGTTCCGCAGCCTCCCGTTTTCTGACCGTAGAAAATGCTTCATTAAATATTGTTGAGGCCCCAAACCTATTGGTATTTGTAAGCCCCATAGATGTCAGTTCGCTAGAAGTCCTAACATTCACAGTAGAGTCTGTTTTGCCTACATTGTTATCTGTGTCAATAAGATTTAAATCCATTAGGTCCTGCCCTAAATGAAATACATCTTCTAATTTAATATCGGCATTCATGATCAAGAATTATGATACTTAAATTGACACTTACTTGTGGCACCTTGAAGGTGAAAGTTGGAAAGCTATATCTTCAGCAATAATCTGCTTTGATGTGTACGTGACCCACAATAATAAATAAATTACCTGTTCCAAGACTCCTCCTCAGTGTTTTATTATATCAGAACACAAGGCAAGTGTCGAAAGATGTTTATTGTGTAATGTTGTAATCGTTTATTATGGAGAGAAATGTTAAAAATGCAGCAAACGAAAATCTACAACCAGCTCGGAAGCACGATACTCAAAAACTGAAAATAGCGCACAATTATAAAAAATCAAGTCTTTAAACAAAGAATGTTCTGGAAAATAAAAAGAAAAAATTCTTTTTAAATAAAATTGTTACAATCAGCTATGGTGGTTTAAACTTATCATTCAAGGTCATTTTATAAAAGGCGGAGGATTCAACATCCTCTACACTGCTATTAAATTTGAGGACACAAGTAAATTAGTGCAAGATATTGCCGATCTAAATTTAGCAAATGCAAATGAAAATATAAGCATATCAGATTCTACTGTAAATTTTAGGACTACAAGCGATCTGGCATCTAATGGGTTCTCATACACGAATAGTTTAGGAGACTCTACAAGGTCACACATGCTTATTCTGGTTTAACACAATATATATCTTAACTGTGGTTTTTAGAACAATCTATGTTAGTATCAAGCAGTTTTAATTGAGATTTCATGAACTGGAAATTTATTTGTAATTAAAATGGTTTTGGTTAATAATAAAAGACACCCGCGCTCAATACGCTGGTAACTCGCAGTGGATTTATGTGACTAAACGCTCAAAGCCAGGATTTATGTATTTTATGTAGTATTCCGTTACTCCCGACTATCTACAACTCTGCTAAGACATTTTGGATTTATATCTTCTTTTCTCTTTTAATCATTAACATAAAAATGATTAAGGATTCAGCCAAAACTTTCTGAATATATATATTTTGAATAATTTCTCATTCGCAAAAAATGTCAGTTCTACCAAGACATTCTGGATTTATTTATTGTATTTATTGTCACTACTTTTATAGGAAACAATCAATTACGTTGACAATATATTATTTTTTTGCCGTCTAGAGCAGGACTATTCGGATAAACAGACTATTTTGATTTTGATTTGCAACATTGTGTTCAATAAAAGTATGATGCTTCGACTTAACCTTCTCTCATCACTCATCGGAAAAAGGTCGGGGACTAATCATTAGCACGGATCTCAATATCACCGACCAGGCATATGTAGGAATGTTATAGCATCATTAAATTGACAGCTACCCCGCAAAACCTCGAACAATAACTACAAAACTTCCTACAATATAAATATATATGTACATATATATATATATATATATATATATATATATATATATATATATATATATATATATATATTCTTATAATTAGGAAAACAACACAAATAACAAAGTGGATAAAGGACATTTATTTCGTGAATACCTAAACATCTCTTATACAATCATACATATTTATACATTTTGGGTTGTCAATTGGTTATGTTATGGTGACAAATCTGACTCTCATTATTACTGCTGTTTCTGGTTTTGACTAGTAGGTGAGTGTGTATGCGTTTGTGTTTGTATTGTGTATGTGTGTTTGCATGTAAAGGTCATTCTCGCAGTATTGCGAAGTGATGTCTGAGATCTTGTCATGATATATATATATATATATATATATATATATATATATAAAGTAGATTGAAATTTCTTGATTTGCTATAAATTACGAATAATTAAAGGTTCAACATGTACGTTTGTTCAACAGTGCAATGATACTGTCCTATACATATTCTATTTTGATGCTAAATCTTTTGAACGACATCTTAGCCGGGAGTATCTCTCTCATTTCGGCTGCTAATCGATTATAAATTGTATATAATTTAGAAGTAGAAGAAAAAATGAAACAATTCCAGATCTTGTCCTTATTCCATGGTTTCTCTATATAGGACACATATGCATCACAGTATTTTTGTTTAGGTGGATGATTTTGATGCAGTAACATAGCCTTCTAAACCATAATGTTTTCATTTCTACGAAACCTAATCTAAGAATAAACATTTTAAAAATATTCATTTAACTATTTTCTTTGCAACTTATCTCTTTGCTGCTTCTAGCATTTTTTAACGAACATTTTTTAAATTATTTATTAAATTTATAAATAGAATTTATAATATGGAATAGAATTTTTAGAATATTTGTTTAATGCAAACATGCGTTTTTTTGAGAAAAAATGACATGATATCTCATTTTTTTAAAACACTAATTTAAAAATAAAATTTTGCTGAAAAATGGCTTAATAAGCATGTTGGGAATCCCGAAATGAATTACCTTGTGGTTTCCCACTTTCATAAATACAGACCATTCGGCTAACAAGTGGAGGACTTCTAATATACGAAGAAACATTATATAACACTAAACATTTGTTTTCGAGTGATAATAATTCTAGTTAAAACTTCATTACATTTCATTATGATAATATACTTCCCACAACTGTTTGAAGAAAGTCGTATTTGAGTTCGAATGATGATCTGCATTTTGTAGTTCCGTGAAGCCTATGTTCGATTCTCAGAGATATAAAATTGTTGTAGGTGATCTTATCAAATTTCAAATGATTGATATATTTAACAAATTTGCTAATCATGATAATCTACAAGTTATTACAGAACAAACATTTATTCAGAGACCGAATTTATAATTTGTAACTATTATGACAAGGTGTATTAAATTTATGAAGTGGGTCATAAGTAAAATATTTCTAAATGGGATAATCCAAGTGGGAAAGAACTAATATTCACGATATCAAACACTGATTTAGCATATTTTAGAATAAATAGGGAATATTTTGAGTCGTATAACTGACTTATCAGATTAGTTGTTCAACGGCAGGCAATGAGCAGAATTTTATTGTGAAATTGTTTATAAACTAATGATGAAAATTAAATCTATAAAGGCAGAAAAATCGTTTAGGAATATCGATAAATAATTTACTTCATTTTCCAATGGCATTTATGAGATAACTTTGCTGATTTTATAATAAAATTGATAGTTTATGTATCATTCTAAAAAATGTTAAAATTATAATGGCATATAAATTGCCTACAGTCAATAGACCAACCTCTGCTAAGGATTATAGGTTAATATTTAGGATTCCAGTTCTCATGAAGGATTTTGAGTGTTTAATAGTAGAACATGTTGACTCAGTGTTATCTGTTGATTTTTAAAGAATAGAATAGAACATATTTATTTTGTTTCAAATCACATATGTTCTTTCAAATTAATTACAATATCAGAAAATTCACATAAGCTAACCGAATTCTTATCAAATATATATGTCCATAAAGTCAAATATAAATAAATAAATCTCGATAACATAGTTATAAGCTTTGTCAACACATGAACATCCAGCAGTCTTATCACGGGATACGTTAAGTAAAATCTTGAAGCAGTTGTTATAGTAAAGACAAATAAAATATTTTATATGAATACTTTTATATTATAGTTAATTGTACAAATAATAATGGGTTTCTACGCGATTATCTCGCCGGGTTTTTTAAATATCCAAGTAGAACTCGAATATTTTATTATACCTAAGTGAAAAGCGTAACTAGCAATTTTTCATTTGTAACGATAACTAATATGTAAAATAATGCATATTTTTTTCAAAATAATAAAATTTATCTTATAGACAAAAGTTTCAAGAAGATAAGTTGCAAACCACATTTATCCTATTGCTGTATTTAATCTCAGAATAGTACTGTCATAATCAATAGAATCACACGTTTATCCTAGTTCATTACATCACAATTTTGAAAAAGATCCTAAACCTAGGCATTTCTCTAAGCTCATTTTGCATCAGACTGTAAACTTTATAAATCTTTTAAATGAAAATTTTTTCCACACAATATTTCCTAGCAAAGGAAGAAAGATCGGTGATTCTCCAGACCAACATATTTCTTCATAAATCTTCCTTATTTTGGTCTTATAGACAACTGTCCACTAATTCAAGTGGCATACTTTATACAATACCACAGACTCCTAAACCGTAAAGTTTTCAGTGATACAAACTGGACTCTGCTAAAATATATGGTGCCGAAAACAGGGATAATATGCTTCACAATATTTATTTGTACAGAACCAACCCTTTTTGACAATCCTTTTTTCGTTGGATTTCATGAAGCTCCAGTATGTTCCAGGATAAGTCTAATCCAAATAATATACATTTTTGTCAAATCGAACAAAAGGTCATTCAACATTAATGAATTCATTGCCTATTTAAAATTATGCTAAAATTCTAGATTAAGAAAAATTTGGATGCAATAATAATCTTTATAGAAATTGCAAAAGCGTGCTATTCAATATCTATTGATGCTATTGTGAAGGCTGTAAGTTCAGAAAAAGAAAATGGATATATTTTTATATGTAAGAAACAATAAGTAAACTTAGTGAGAAATTATAGTTTATGGACCTTTCCAGGGCCAAGAAAAATTTATACGTAATTTCCTTGATAGATTCTGCATGCTAGCAGCCTCTGGGTAGCGAGAAGTCCTCCTTGACAGTAGTTCTGTTTGTTCAGATCATCGCTTAGGGTTCTGCCTGAGTCTTTGACTCCAGAAACGATTTGTTATAGCTTTAACAGTCGCCTTATTACCTGGGTAAGAAATATAGTGAATAAATTCGGAAACCTGATGAAGTGGCGCACTGCTACATGGATGGCGAGGAATCCTCGACCTAAATTGTCGTATCTTGTTACTACTGGTTGCAGATTACGCGAATAAAAACAGATAGA
>JAQBSW010013455.1:0-13927 GCA_029291075.1 Eudiplozoon nipponicum | reverse complement strand
GAGGCAATTGCTTCTCATCTGATCGTTTCAAAACCACCTTGCGGTACATGGGATGCATCTTATGCCAGACGACTGCCTACCATCCCCAAGCTAATGGCATGGTAGAGAGAATGCATAGGGTACTCAAAGCAGCTTTAGCATCCTCGTCCATTAAAGGCAACTAGGTCGATGCATTACCTTTAGTTTTGCTGGTCATGCGTTCTCGTACTCGAGAATCCATTAAAACGTCTGCATCACAACTCTAGTATGGCATGGACTTACGCCTGCCTAGTCAGCTCCCATGTTTACTACCGGCACAATATGACCCACAAAACGAAGCTATCCGCCTTCGACTTCATTTCGGTAACATGTCTGAACAGCAGCCGAGACACACGCCTCGTCCAGTCTTCGTTCACCCACAGCTGCAAGAGAGTACTCGTTCACAACAATAATGCTGTTGCACCACTACAACCCAAGTATCACGGTCCTTACCCGATTTTACTCAGACAGCCAAAATACTTCATCATTATGCAAGGCGCTACACCGACATCAGTAAGTATAGACAGGTTGAAACCGTTTATCGAACCACCTGATCCTGAGAGCGTTCAACCTTCTACACACGTCTCAGGCTCCGTCTGCTCACAATCTCAATATCCTGATTTGTATAATGCGTAATTGATTTTTTTAAAACATTAACATTAACTATCAAAATTTTTTTTAACCTTACGTTATTTTTCGTATTTGTCTCACGTGGCATAACCAGCTGTTCTTAGCTAACAATTGTGTAGCATTTTTGAACAGTTCTTTGGTATTATGCCATCTCTGAGGCAATGTTCGTGTACATATTTTTATGCAGTTACCTTTGATTTTAATGTATATATTTTTACATTATAATGTATTTCTCACACATGACATCACACTGCCTATTTTGGTATGACCAGCTACTTAGAGCTAACGCTTTCGTGTAGCAACACTAAGTAGTGATCAGCTTCATATCATGGTACAGGCCACTTTCAATGCATATCTCAACTTTATCAATGGCACAAAGACCACTCTACAAATGTCATGACCACAACGTCGAGCACTCTAGCTCCTTTGGTCGTATACAAACACATTGACAACGATCCAACCTGCTTAGGTTTTAACTTAAACCTGGCAAATTCAGAGGCGATTTACCTCGAAATCTTCACGCTGCTGCTCCAAAAACTTACACTGCTCTATTTTGCCTCACGTGCTATGACCGACCACTAGAGCTAACAATTTGTGTAGCAATTCCTAGTGGTTACCTGGCATCATATCATTGTTGAAGCAACTAACAAGCATATTTAAGCCCAGCACTTATGGTTCATCATATTTTTGCTTAACTTGGTTCGAACTCTGTCATGCATTTCTTATCTAGCCTCGCAGAGTGGAATTCTTTTTCCTTTTTTCAGAGAGGAAAGTGTTGTAACGACACAAATTAATGGCCGACATATTGCGTAAATTAAATTCAATTTTATTTACGTTGCAACAATGAGAAAAAAGCGAAACTTGCCGTTTAACAAATAGTGTGCAAGTAGACAGGGCATGCTATTTAAGCACGGCAATTTACTATGCAAGTGAGTTGTGGCATTTGCATTCTACCTTGCGTCACGCGTGTGCGTTCTGTCGGCTGTCAATACCTACGCTGGTGATTTGTTAGTTTCACCAACAACTAACTACATCCGTGACTCATCTTGTTGCGGTATACCCGGAGAGACGAGCCAATTAAGTGCAGAACCTGCAGGAAGCTATCCACATCGTGATTACAGCTCAACCACGGGAGCGACAACTCAACCAGAGTCCACCCAAGGCTCTAGGACTTCTTCAACTCTGAAGACTTCAGAGAACGCATTACCAGGCCCTCTTAAGGGCCCCCATATCAGTAACTAATCTCTATTCAGAGCACCTTAACCGAGTTTGTAACGTCGTACGGAATTTACTTGAAGCCGGGGCGTTTACACTAATATTGCACTCATTACTTTCTACACAGAATTTCATTATAATTCTGATTCTTATTGTTATCAAAGCACAACGATTGGATCGGAATAAATATCAACGAAGATCAAAGAGACATTTAAAAGCCGAAATAAATAAATGTATTATTTACAAATAATGTGAATTGAATATTAGGTATTTCGAAAACCAATGTGTTTGTACAACTCAAAGACTCCTTATCAAGAAATACATTGCATTTAAGCAATTTACAGACTTGGTATATATTTTACATTGTGAGTTGTCTTTGCAGTCGTTTTGTCAAAGTCTTTACATCAACTTAAATATGTTACTGCTTAAATGTTGTTCCGCCTGACTGTTCCACATTTATGGACTGAATATTTGGTGGAAAAAAGGCGTAGTACAGGATTCAATTGGCGAGGCGCCAGTAAGAAGGAAACGCATCTGAACAGTGTATTATATCTATCGTTTGCACTGATGTTGGTATATCCTTATGGTACTACTTTAACTTAAGTTTTATAAGGTACGCTATATATAATAAAATATTTAAACAATGTAAACATTGAGAGTGTGAAATAAAGGAACAACAAATGAATTGCATGCTGCAGTTCAAACTCAATGCTTGAGTATGCTTTATTTTTTTGCATAAATACGGCTGCAATTCGTTTATCTATAAAGCTTCCCATGTAATTAACATCCTTTGGATATTACATTTATCTTAAATTCTAGTTCTAGAGAACATAAATGTATGGTTTAAAAGATTTGTTGTACAATTGCAGACGTGTATTCATAATTTGATTTAAAACAAATGTTTAAGTTTCATTATTTCCTCATTTGATTAATTAGACGTGTGATCGATCAGCCTACGTACATTGATCGCTAACTTGCATATGTATATTTGTAAATAATATTTGATGTCGACATTAACGGCTGTTTCTCTTTGATTGCTCGTAAAGGCACGTGTGCTACTTTAAATAGAACTCTTATTGTAGCTGCATAATTTGTGCGTGCTAAATACGTTTCAACATTCCTTTAGGCTATTCGGGAAACTACATTCCCCTTAAATGGTATATCTTCATAGTCTTAATTTAACTTAAGTTTTATTAGGTACGCTATATCTAATAAAATATTTAAACAATGTAAACATTGGAAGTGAGAAGTAGGAGAACAACCAATGAATTGCATACTCCAGTTCAAACTCAATGCTTGAGGATTCTTCTTTTGCTTGCATAAATCCGGCTGCAATTCGTTTATCTATAAAGCTTCCAATGTTACTAACATCCTTCTGATATTGCATTTATCTTAAATGCTAGGTTTAGAAAACATGCATTTGAGGTTTGAAAGATTTGTTGTGCAATTGCAGACGTGTATTCACCGTTTGATTTAAAACAAGCGTTTAAGTTGCATTGTTTCCTTATATGAGTAATTAGACGTGTGATCGATCAGCCTACGTACATTGATCGCTAATTTGCGCATGTATATTTGTAAATAATATTTGCTGTCGACATTAACCACTGTTTCTCTTTAATTTCTCGTAAAGGCACGTGCGTTACCTTAAATAGCACTCTTATTGTAACTGCATAATTTGTGCGTGCAAGAAACACGTTTCAACATTCCTTTAGGCTATTCGGGAAACTACATCCCATTTAAATGGGATGTTAAGATGGACTGCTTTCATTTGTATTCAGAAATACTTCTATTTCTGTTGACTTTTCCATTTAATAACTGATTCATTAAATTTTCTAGGATATCTATTCGACATAAAATCATTTATTAATTTAGCATATTCATTGTCTTTTGAATCGGGACTAAAGCAGCCACGAACTGTAGATAATTTATATTAAAATTGCAAAACCATCAGTAATTCAAATACTGTGTAGACTAGGTTAGTATATGGTACATTATTCTATTTAATTTACCATTAACATCTTTCTTTATTAGTTAGTACATAAAAAATGGCCGACAATCATCTTTCTCAAGCTCTGGCGTGAAACCGATATTCTTATGCGCATTGGTGAAACTTTTAGAGAATGTTCGGGATTAAAACCTATTCTTACGGTCAAGAAAAATATTATTATCCAATGCCGCGTTTTGCGTACGCGGGTTCTAGCTTTGCACAAACAGTTTCACAATTTCTATTTCTTTTTTGTCTTTGATCGAGCTGCATTTGTATTCGTCTCAATGGAAATGCGGTTCTATCACATCTTTGACAGAACCGCATTTCCGTTGGGACGAATACAAACCCAAACCGATCGAAGACAAAAAGGAAATGGAAGTTTTGATCATTCGGATCTTTGTGAAATAGTTTGTGCAAAGCTAGAACCCGCGTACGCAAAACGCGGCATTTGAAAGTATGAAGCTGGCACTCAGCAATCAAATTTAAAAAAATACTTGTCTAAGAAAAATATTATCCACGTACCGTATGCATTGAGCACATTTACTTATGTCACTGTTTAATTGTGTGTTATCTAAATGCCCTAGGAAATTCTCAGCCTAGACTATAAATAGGGGGCTTCTCATTGCCACACTGTCAGTCTATTTATAGATGCTTTCATTTAAACTATTTTTTTAAATCTTTTGTGCATATACGGATAAGCTTGCGTAGAGTGTGACCAAGCACCGAAGATGGCAAAATGTCTTGTTCTAACATTTGGATATTAATGTCAATTATTTCGTCAGTTAGAACATTTAAAAACAAAGTCATAACACCAAAAGACACCATAATCTTGTTTATTACATTCATAACTTGAATAATGTTTACAAATTCAAAAGAATCAGCAAACGAATAATTAAATAGTTAGCTCAGTGTTTCCAGTAAATAAACTTACCGTTTGGCTGATGCATAAAACAGAGAATTGACCATTGATAGCATTGATCTCATAAGGCAAAATATTTTGTGTGTCAATGGTATCCCAACATTGTTGATATAGTTGGTTCAACCGACTTTAGATTATGCGCAATTACCACATCAATTAAGCAAAATTTGTAAATATATTAATTTTAATTTTTTTCTTCCAATCCACTTTGTCTATTTCATCTGATTTATCGTCTAGACTCGTGAATTTTGCATCGCCATTCAGCATGTTTTAAATTTTTGTTGGAAGTATGATTTTGCCATTATACCGACGCTCGAGCCTTTATCAGTTTCACGTCAGAGCACGAGAAAGATGATTTTCTTACTTTTTTAGATATACTACTAAACAAAGAGACTAATGGTTGATTACATAAAAAACAAACCTAGTCTGCACAGTATCTGCATTTGCGCAATTTCATGGTATTTCAATGTAAATTATCAACAGTTCGTAGCTTATATTCAAGAATTGACATATTGGTTAGTGCAGATTTAGAAGACAAAGAATATATTAGAGCAATATATGATTTAATGTCTAATGGCTACCCAATAAAATTAATGAAATCAATTATTAAAAGAAGAAGTCAACAAAAACAGAAGTATTTTGGAACAGAATGGAAAGCAGTCTACCTTATCATCCCATTTAAGGGGATGTAGTTTCCATAATCTCTTAAAAATGATTTTAAAGTGCATTAACACGCGCATTTAATGCAGCTAAACTACGAGTGTTATTTAAAGTAACAAACTTTCTTTTACCAGCAATCTAAGAGGAACAGATGTTAATATCGATTTAAATATAATTTTCCAATATACATGTTTAAGTTAACGGTCAACTTAGGTACGTCGATCGATGACACGGCTAATTACTCAAATGAGGGAACACTGCAAATTAAACGCATGTTTAAAACCAAATGGAGAATACACGTCTGCAAATGCACAACACATCATTGAAACCAGACTTAGCAATTAAGATAATTACTGAATGCAATTGTGGATGGAAGTTAGCAATATACAAAGATTTATGGGCAAACAAATTGCAGCCGGATATATGCAAGCAGAAAACGAAGCATGTTTAAGCATTCAGCTTGAATTTAAGGTGATGAACGCGATTCATTGCTGGTTCCTTTATTTCACGCGCCATCCATCTTTTCGTTTTCCAATTTTTTGGCCACACAAGATAGATATTTATTTTTAGATGCCTGAGACGAATATGAGAAAGAAACGGTTCTTTTGTCGGATATTATAAACAATTGCAAAAATATTATTTTCCGCATTGAACGGCTCAAAAACAATTCGTCGACATATTGCGTAAATGAAATTCAAATTCAATTTTCGTGACACCAATTAAAACAAGCAAAATTTTCCGTTAACCAATGGCGTGCGAACTTTCTATTTTAGGCTATTTAAGCACGGTGAATTTACCATGCCAGTCAGCTATCATGTTTGCCTTCAGCTGTGCGCTACGTGTGCCTGCTGTCTCCTGTCATACTGACTTTTCACCTACGCTGACTTTTGGATTTGCTTTACACACAGTGTCAATTTCAGTCACGCCAATCTTGTTGCTGCACAACTAGTGAGACGAAGAAACATCAACTTATTGGATCTTCAGGTGTGCCAGTTACAACGGTGTTGTTGCTGTTCTTCAACGAGACATTACTCAGCATTCACACAGTCTCTCGCCACTGATGTCAATGCCACAACAGAAGGAACAACAGCCAATCAACTAGAGCTGGTCTCAGATATCTAGGAGTATTTCTAGACATTGCTACTCTAACTTACTTTCTCGGCATTTGCCGGAGAACGCAATATTGGTCTTAATAAGGACCCCAACAGTACTTATCTCAGGCATCTTGGCGCCTAACTGAATTTGTGACGTCGTACGGCATTTACTTTACAAATTGGCGACCGTGCCAGGATACTGAAAACAGTACTGTTTTCTAGATTCGTTTTTATATCACAATACTTTTAGCATAAAATAAAATCGACTGTGTTTATTTTTCATTTTAATTTTAGAGAGTACAATAAATTGACGTTAACATATACCACATTCTACTCTGGTTGTAAATTTTTCTAAAGTCGAGGTCCTGTGGACTATTATTTGTTGGGAACCTTTTCTTCCTACATACAATACTGTACACCCTTGTGATCTTGTGCGCCAAACTGTAGTGTGGACATTTTTTTGATTTTGTGGAAGTACATTATTGATGTACAAAAGTGCTGAATTGTGACTTATGATTTTGTGGAAGATCTAATTTCATCTGTATTCTGTGCTCATCAGGCAGATTTTGTTTCGACTGTGAAAGCAGATTTTAGTAAGCGTTTCGTTTCACGTCCTTTTATACATTTCATCTTGCTTATAGATTTGTGCTTTTAAGATTCCGTAAGATTGTTAGAAAGTCAGATCCAATTTTACATACTGATGCTCCTGTTTGGAATGGAGATTGCGAGCTATTCTTTATGCGCGTAGACTCCGCTTTCTCTCCATTTCCAGATTATGACAGTTATCAAAAACTTTCAAATGTTTTCGCTGAACTACCTTCAGATTTGCACGGATTTATCCGAAGCTTGAAGCCATTATGAAACTACACAAACCAATTTTGGGCCTCCAATATGAAGTAGAATTCGTGCTGAGTCCCACTGAAACTGAGCAGATAATAAATAAGTATGCGCAATTTTACATGCCAGACCTTGGCTCCATTTAAGAGTTCAATGGAATTGCGGAAACGTTAATAAAAAACCAACATTTCTGATCATGAAGCTAAGGTTGTTTTTATTAAAGATCTTCCCCAGTCACTAAACCTTTTCGCCCGACAGCTCCCCAACTCTCTCTAAATAGACGACTTATCAGAGAAATGCGAGTTAGAATTTAGGGTTTTGTAACCTAAATTAACTTGGTCACCATTTTGTCCTTCCCCACAGGATGATAAGATCACCTCTTTAGAGAGGACAATAGGGAACATGGATAAAGTTCTAGAAGGAAAGTCCGTAGGGAAATCCGAACTAAAACAGGTGAACGCACGATGCATTTTTCCACTCAAAATATGACATAACAATAGGCGGGGATCTAGATTTCCGGAATTTTTAATAGATATGCGCACAAGAACTGGTTTTCAATTGTACATAATATTAAATTCGAATTGTACCTTGATCCTTCCAATTATCAGATCAGATAGACTCGTAGAAAAGACTATTATATAAAAACTGTACATTAAATATACATTTTTGTCTTTATTATAATAATTTTATCAAAATTTGATTTGGCATACGCAGAAATATTACTGTAGGATGATTACGTGCTGATAAAGTCTACAAAAAATATTGAGACTTAATAATTTTAATGTGATTTAATGAACATGTTCATGCTATATGATGTATTCTATCTATTGTACATTTTTTGAAATTGTGATGGAACATGTGATTTTAATCAACGTAAACATTTTATATTCAATTGATTATAATTTTTATAACCTTTTCCTGATATTTGGCTGCCGCCTATGGTATTCACTTGATGATTCTTAAACTTTATTCTTACGCTTCTGATTGAAAATGCTCTTGTATTCACATCAAATAATAAATAGAAGTAAAACTTTGAGTGCAATATCATGCAATCTTTAACTGAATGCAAATATATTCGAAATTCAGTTTGGATGATTAAATACAAAGTCAAGCGGGATATATGGACTACATTATTTGCTTTGCTGTCGCACTCTTCTAAAGCTGTTTTGGCTCAACAGCCTATACAATTAAGGTATTAAATTTTTCCGCAGATATGATTTATTGGCAGTGAAATCAATTTGTATTATAAAAAAAACACTGAGCACTCAAATTTTATTACTAGCCGACTTGTCCAGAGAGAGGAATTTCACTGGCCGAAATCACTTTGCGGAACTTTTAATGCGCTAGCTTCAATAAACCATTATTTGGAAAAAAAGTTTTTCGTTGAGAAACTTACGAAAGCGACATCCGTCAGCCTCTTTTATTGCCTAAATAAAAAGTCATACGGCGCATTTGAAGCTCAAATTTTAAACTTCAAGTACATATTAACAGCTAATATCAGTGCTGTTGCAAATGTAAATTGCGCTTTAAAACAATAGGCTGTGTTAACCGCATATTTTCTACATATAGAAAGAAAATCTGCCTATTTTTATAAGATATAGAATCCATTTCGTTTATTCTTTTTTCAAATGTTTAATTTATTCATAGGCTTTATATATTTTTTGCATTGTTTAGTTATGCAAATTGCCGAGCCTTCAAGTAAATGCCGTAAGTAATCACGAAGTCAGTTATGTCCCAAGATGGATGAGATTAATATTGTTGGAGGCCCTTATTAGGACCGATATTGCGTTCTCCGGCAAATGCCGACAAGGACTAATATATATGCTAGTATGTATTAGGTTTTGCGAACCTAGTAACAAATTAGTTCAGTTATGACCAGAAGGATAAACCAAAGGCAGCAGTTCTTCGCCACAAACAGTAATTAACTGCAATATATTGAATTGAATGATGTCATGCTTACCGCGAAATGTGATAACTGATATCGATGATGGCCAGAGTGTATGGTTTAACTGGAGTAACAGGTGCTCGGAAATTGTTGTAATTCTGAATTTGGGTGAACTTTAGCATAAATTTATATCCATCAGGTTGGTATCATGTACCGACTCGGAAACCATAGTGTTAGTATCCGGTACCCATCGATTTCAAAAAAAGTTATCAGTTACTAACAAAATGGCCATAGTGTTAGTATCCTTTACAGACTCGGTATATATATTATATAGTGTGAGTTAGCATTGAAGTCACATTGTCGTTGACTTTAGATTATGTTAGCTTCACTATTACAGGTTTACACATTCGTCTAGGAGATTGTGCCGTCCTATTATTCCACATTCTTCTACCAAATATATAGTGGTTAAAGGGCGTAATACCGGCTCCTACTGATGAGTCGCCAGTAAGCACGAAACGAATGTGCATGACGTTATACTTTCCGTTCATGCTGCCTTTGGTTTATCCTTCTGGTCACAACTGAACTAATTTGTTACTAGGTTTGCAAAACATAATACATACTTGCATATATATTAGCTCTTCGCAACAAACAGTATTTAACTGTAATATATTGAATTGAATGATGTCATGCTTACCGTGAAATGTGATAACTGATATCGATGAAGGCCAGAGTGTATGGTTTAACTGGAGTAACAGGTGTTTGGAAATTGTTGTAATTCTCAATTTGGCTGAACTTTAGCATAAAGTTATATCCATCATGTTGGTATCATTTACCGACTAGGAAACCATAGTGTTAGTATCCGGTACTTATCGATTTCAAAAAAGGTATCAGTTACTAACACAATGGCCATAGTGTTAGTATCCTTTACAGACTCGGTATATATATTATATAGTGTGAGTTAGCATTGAAGTCGTATTGTCGTTGACTTCAGATTATGTTAACTTCACTATTACAGGTTTACACATTCGTCTAGGAGATTGTACCGTCCTAATATTCCACATTCTTCTACCAAATATATAGTGGTTAAAGGGCGTAATACCGGCTCCTACTGATGAGTCGCCAGTAAGCACGAAACGAATGTGCATGAGATTATACTTTCCGTTCATGCTGCTTTGGTTTATCCTTCTGGTCACAACTGAACTAATTTGTTACTAGGTTCGCAAAACCTAATATATACTTGCATATATATTAGTTCTTTGCAACAAACAGTATTTAACTGTAATATATTGAATTGAATGATGTCATGCTTACCGCGAAATGTGATAACTGATATCGATGAAGGCCAGAGTGTATGGTTTAACTGGAGTAACAGGTGTTCGGAAATTGTTGTTATTCTCAATTTGGCTGAACTTTAGCATAAAGTTGTATCCATCATGTTGGTATCATTTACCGACTCGGAAACCCTAGTGTTAGTATCCGGTACTCATCGATTTCAAAAAAGGTATCAGTTACTAACACAATAGCCATAGTGTTAGCATCCTTTACAGACTCGGTATATATATTATATAGTGTGAGTTAGCATTGAAGTCGTATTGTCGTTGACTTTAGATTATGTTAGCTTCACTACTACAGGTTTACACATTCGTCTAGGAGATTGTACCGTCCTATTATTCCACATTCTACCAAATATATAGTAGTTAAAGGGCGTAATACCGGCTCCTACTGATGAGTCGCCAGTAAGCACGAAACGAATGTGCATGAGATTATACTTTCCGTTCATGCTGCCTTTGGTATATCCTTCTGGTCACTACTGAACTAATTTGTTACTAGGTTCGCAAAACCTAATACCTACTTTCATATATATTTGTTCTGCGCTAAAACCAGTATTTAACTGTTATATATTTAATTGAATGATGTCATGCTTACCGCTACATGTGATAACTGATATCGATCAAGGCCAGGGTGTATGGATTTACTGGAGCAACACGTGTTCAGAAATTGTTGTAATTCCCAATTTCGGTGAATTAAAGCATAAATTTATATCAATCCTATTGGTATCATGTGCCGACTCGGAAACCATAGTGTTAGTACCTTGTAATTTTTGATACAATAATGTTAGTATCGGTTACTAACACAATACCCATAGTGTTAGTATCATTTACAGACTCGTATATAAATTATATTGTGTGAGTTAGCGTTGAATTCGCATTGTCTTAGACGTTACGATGTTAGCTTGACTATTGCAGGTTAACCCATTCGTCTAGGAGATTGTACCGACCTTTTATCCCACATTCTTGACCAAAATATACAGTGGTTAAATGGCGTAATACCGGATTCTGTTGATGAGTCGCCAGTAAGCACGAAATGAACGTGGATTAGATTATACTTCCTGTTCATGCTGCCTTTGTTTTATCCTTCTGGTCACAACTGAACTAATTTGTTACAAGGTTCGCAAAACCTAATACATACTTGCATATATATTAGTTCTTCGAAACAAACAGTATATAACTGTTATATATTGAATTGAATGATGTCATGCTTACCGCGAAATGTGATTACTGACATCGATCATGGCCAGTGTGTATGGATTTACTGGAGCAACACGTGTTCAGAACTTGTGGTAATGCTCAATTTCATTGAACTAAAGCATAAATTTATATCAAGCATATTGGTACCATGTTCCGACTCTGAAACCATAGTGTTAGTACCATGTTCCTTTTCGGTACAATAATGTTAGTATCCGTTACTTACACTATAGCCATGATGTTAGTATCTTTTACAGACTCGTATATATATAATATAGTGTGAGATAGCGTTGAAGGCGCATTGTCGTAAACTTTACAATGATAGTTCCACCATTACAAATTAACACATTCGTCTAGGAGATTGTACCGTCTTTTTATCCCACATTTTTGACCGTATATATAGTGGTTAAAAGGCGTAATACCGCATCCTATTGATGAGTCGCCAGTAAGCATGAAACGAATGTGCATGAGATTATACTTACCGTTCATGTTAACTTTGGTTTATCCTTCTGGTCACCACTAAACTAATTTGTTACTAGGTTGGCAAAGTGTAATACATACTTGCATATATATTAATTCTCCGCAACAAACAGTATTTAACTGGAATATATAGAATTGAATGATGTCATGCATACCGCGAAATGTGATAAGTGATATCGATCAAGGCCAGTGTGTATGAATTTACTGGAGCAAAACGTGTTCAGAAATTAAACGAACATTGGTTGCGCGGGTGGTGATAACAATTATTATAATCAAGGTTGCGGTCTTGATATAAACACCTGACCCATTAATTACTTACATATGTCAGTATAAACTAAGAATTGTATATAGTGTAGAAAAGGCAATTCATCCAGTAGACCGGTTTCGTCCTTATTGGGAACTCATCAAGTACTGGCCAGAATTTGCCGCGGACAGGATACTGGACCTGGGCACGTCTGCTTCGGAATCTGGTGCTCTAACCACTGAGCTATCCTGCCGCACACTACACTACACACAATTTTCAGTTATATACCAACTAATGTAACTTGGTTAGTCAATTTTCCCTTTAGGTGGAGCTCATATGGCATCCATTTAGACCCAAAGTTCCAACTAACCATGCCCAATCTGTCATTACTGAACAGACACAACATTACATGGGGAAGTGGTATTGAAATGAACATTTATATAATTAAACGAACATTGGTTGCGCGGGTGGTATTAACAATTATTATAATCAAGGTTGCGGTCTTGATATAAACACCTGACCCATTAATTACTTACATATGTCGGTATAAACTAAGAATTGTATAGTGTAGAAAAGGCAATTCATCCAGTTATTCCAACTTCACTATTGCAGGTTAACACATTCGTCTAGGAGATTGTACCGTCCTATTATTCCACATTCTTCGACCAAATATATAGTGGTTAAAGGGCGCAATACCGGTTCCTACTGATGAGTCGCCAGTAAGCACGAAACGAATGTGCATGAGATTATACTTTCCGTTCATGCTGCCTTTGGTTTATCCTTCAGGTCACAACTGAACTAATTTGTTACTAGGTTCGCAAAACCTAATACATACTTGCATATATATTAGTTCTCCGCAACAAACAGTATTTAACAAACATACAATCGGATTGGCAACAAACTGAATTGGAAATAACTAAGGTACATACGGTGACAGAAGTTTACATACAATATGAGCATTCAACACTGGAATCCACACTGGCGCTGTTAGCTTGTGCAGAATACGAATTTACGCAACAAGGTGAAACGATCAATTACACTGGGAAAAATAGCACTCGTACATGTTACAGTGAACAATGCGCACAAATGGTTAATTCTCAAGCCACAAAACAATAATGAGCCAAATCTCAGACATCACTTGCAATACTGCAGGCATGACGTTTACATACAAATTCGCACAAACTCAAACCACAAACACAAACGCATACACACTTACCAACTAGCCAAAACAAGAAACAGAAGTAAAAACGAGTCAGATTTGTTACCACTAGCATAATCAATTGAAAACCCAAAATGTATAAATATGTATGATTTTATAAGAGATGATTAGTATTCACGAAATAAATGGCCTTTATCCACTTTGTTATTAATATGTTCTTTCTTCCTAATTAGAAATATACTGCGTAATATTGAAAGGCATGGACATTATATAT
>JAQBSW010013454.1:0-13927 GCA_029291075.1 Eudiplozoon nipponicum | reverse complement strand
TAAATTGTATTGCCTATATATGTATATGTGGCGAAAGCTGCAAACAGTTAATGTTCGTGACTGCATAGAAATTGTGCAGCCGACATTTCCAGTCAAGTTCAATGTATGCGAGACTGCTAGAGGTGAGAGCCGCATATCTAAATTTGATTTCCATATATATTCAATGCGGTTTGATCCTCGATAGTCAGTTTGCCGTCGTACTCTGATGATGATCATGGAAGGTCGAAACGCGTCAGTGCGTTGCGGCTGGCGGTAGTTTTGTTATGTTGTTCGACGACTGGTTAAATACAATGGGATTGGTGTTTACTTCAAGCTCGCAAACTTGATTTAAAGAATTGTTACCACCACCCGCGCAATCAATTATTGTTTAAATTGTATTGCCTATATATGTATATGTGGCGAAAGCTGCAAACAGTTAATGTTCGTGACTGCATAGAAATTGTGCAGCCGACATTTCCAGTCAAGTTCAATGTATGCAAGACTGCTAGAGGTGAGAGCCGCATATCTAAATTTGATTTCCATATATATTCAATGCGGTTTGATCCTCGATAGTCAGTTTGCCGTCGTACTCTGATGATGATCATGGAAGGTCGAAACGCGTCAGTGCGTTGCGGCTGGCGGTAGTTTTGTTAAGTTGTTCGACGACTGGTTAAATACAATGGGATTGTTGTTTACTTCAAGCTCGCAAACTTGATTTAAAGAATTGTTACCACCACCAGCGCAACCAATTATTGTTAAATTGTATTGCCTATATATGTATATGTGGCGAAAGCTGCAAACAGTTAATGTTCGTGACTGCATAGAAATTGTGCAGCCGACATTTCCAGTCAAGTTCAATGTATGCGAGACTGCTAGAGGTGAGAGCCGCATATCTAAATTTGATTTCCATATATATTCAATGCGGTTTGATCCTCGATAGTCAGTTTGCCGTCGTACTCTGATGATGATCATGGAAGGTCGAAACGCGTCAGTGCGTTGCGGCTGGCGGTAGTTTTGTTATGTTGTTCGACGACTGGTTAAATACAATGGGATTGGTGTTTACTTCAAGCTCGCAAACTTGATTTAAAGAATTGTTACCACCACCCGCGCAATCAATTATTGTTAAATTGTATTGCCTATATATGTATATGTGGCGAAAGCTGCAAACAGTTAATGTTCGTGACTGCATAGAAATTGTGCAGCCGGCATTTCCAGTCAAGTTCAATGTATGCGAGACTGCTAGAGGTGAGAGCCGCATATCTAAATTTGATTTCCATATATATTCAATGTGGTTTGATCCTCGATAGTCAGTTTGCCGTCGTACACTGATGATGATCATGGAATGTCGAAACGCGTCAGTGCGTTGCGGCTGGCGGTAGTTTTGTTAAGTTGTTCGACGACTGGTTAAATACAATGGGATTGGTGTTTACATCAAGCTCGCAAACTTGATTTAAAGAATTGTTACCACCACCAGCGCAACCAATTATTGTTAAATTGTATTGCCTATATATGTCTATGTGGCGAAAGCTGCAAACAGTTAATTGTTCGTGACTGCATAGAAATTGTGCAGCCGACATTTCCAATCAAATTCAATGTATGCGAGACTGGTAGAGTTGAGAGCCGCATATCTAAATTTGATTTCCATATATATTCAATGCGGTTGGATCCTCGATAGTCAGTTTGCCGTCGTACACTGATGATGATCATGGAATGTCGAAACGCGTCAGTGCGTTGCGGCTGGCGGTAGTTTTGTTAAGTTTTTCGACGGCTGGTTAAATACAATGGTATTGTTGTTTACATCAAGCTCGCAAACTTGATTTAAAGAATTGTTACCACCACCAGCGCAACCAATTATTGTTAAATTGTATTGCCTATATATGTCTATGTGGCGAAAGCTGTAAACAGTTAATTGTTCGTGACTGCATAGAAATTGTGCAGCCGGCATTTCCAATCAAATTCAATGTATGCGAGACTGGTAGAGTTGAGAGCCGCATATCTAAATTTGATTTCCATATATATTCAATGTGGTTGGATCTTCGATAGTCAGTTTGCCGTCGTACACTGATGATGATCATGGAATGTCGAAACGCGTCAGTGCGTTGCGGCTGGCGGTAGTTTTGTTAAGTTGTTCGACGGCTGGTTAAATACAATGGTATTGTTGTTTACATCAAGCTCGCAAACTTGATTTAAAGAATTGTTACCACCACCAGCGCAACCAATTATTGTTAAATTGTATTGCCTTTATATGTATATGTCCTCTATGCTGCACACAATTTATGTTCGTGACTGCATAGAAATTGTGCAGCCGAAATTTCCAGTCAAATTCAATGTATGCGAGACTGCTAGAATTGAGAGCCGCATATCTAAATTTGATTTCCATATATATTCAATGTGGTTGGATCTTCGATAGTCAGTTTGCCGTCGTACACTGATGATGATCATGGAATGTCGAAATGCGTCAGTGCGTTGCGGCTGGCGGTAGTTTTGTTGCTGTTCGACGGTTGGTTAAATACAATGGTATTGTTGTTTACATCAAGCTCGCAAACTTGATTTAAAGAATTGTTACCACCACCAGCGCAAATCCAATTATTGTTGTATTGCCTTTATATGTTGTGAAGGCTGCAACAATTAATGCTCGTGACTGCATAGAAATTAGTAGCCGATATTTCAGTCACCCAGTGTCTGCGAGACTGGTAGGAGTTGAGAGCCGTATATCTAAATTTGATTTCCATGTATATATATATATATATATTCAATGTTGTTTGATCCTCGATAGTCAGTTGGCCGTCGTACTCTGATGATGATCATTTAAGGTCAAAAAGCATCAGTGCGTTGCGGCTGGCGATAGTTTTGTTATTTTGTTCGACGTATGGTTAAATACATTGGGGTTGGTGTTTACTTGAAGCTCGCAAACTTGATTTAAAGAAGTACTTGTTAATGTCTACGGTTTCTAAAAAAATTAAACGAAATACAATGAAGAGCTTTAGTAAACGGATTGCCATTGAAAACAGCATTCGCGTAATTAGCTGTCTTATTGTAAACGCCGTTAATATTTTAATAAGTCTTTCAGGACATGACTAAATATCCAGTTGGTTTGCCAATATATTTAATCAATTTAAATGACAACTGGGATATAAGGCTTCTAATTGAAATGAGCGGATTTCGCTGAGAATTTCCTTTGAGGGTTTCTCATATTCTCTATGCCATAAACAACTCAATCATACCTGACGCAGCGTTAGACAACCTCTACTTAGCGCAAGCGTACGTCCCATTTGCCGATTCGTAAATAGGTATTTAACTCCACGTTCAATGCATTGTGTGTACGAATCGCTTGAATACTAACGTTTGTTTTCTTTAGGCTTATATAATCGCTTCATCATTATTGAACGAGAATAAAAGTTCGCATTGTGCCTTTTTTACAAACTATTTTCATTAAAATTTTCATTATTATGTCAGGTAACTTTGAGAAACAAAATACTTCAATGAATAAATCGCGAATTAGCTGAAATATTCTTGAAAAACAACGAACATAAACATAAAAGTGGTATTTACTCTTGATTTATCGAAAATTTTTACGAATAAATTAAAGTTACCCAGATTTTAACAATATTTATAAACTAAAATAGCCACATCATTTAGTTCGAATCGTCATCACTGGAATACAAACTGTGTTTAGGTAGACTATTGCTAATGTAAAGCCTTAAAAAAACTGGCCAATGAAATCCATTACAAATCAATAGAATTTAAGAAAATTATTTTTACCTGTAATGCGATCTGTAGTGGCGTTCGAAGGTCTAGAAACTGGAATAGCTGTAACTACAATAGGCAACCCGGTGCGTAGTTGGTTAGAGCTTGTCACTTGGCTGCCAGTTAACAATTTTGCTGCCGCACTACTGTTGTATGTATTTGTTTCGCTTGAAGACGCCAAACACATCGGTATAAGCAGAGTTTCCTGCTGGTGCCTTCCATTTGAAGCTGAACTGTTGTTAACTGCAGCAATTGTTGTTGAAATCATTGGCACTGATGGATGCACATTTAGCTTTGGCTGATTAGAGGTGAACAAATTTTCAACTCCTGTAAATGATGAGTCAAGAGTCACCCCAGGTGGTAGGTTGGCGCTTGTTATTGACAAAACACGAAGGGAGTTCGACGTTGCGCTTTGAGGTATAGTGTACACATGGGAGGTTGTATCGTTAGTCAAGTTATTTGATGTTTCGTTAGATGTTGCTGTCTGAATGCCTAGTTGATCGATCGGAATGCAAGTGGCAGACATTGGGTTGGCCAAACAGTGAGTACCACTCAAACGAAGTGGAATGCTAAATGTTGCTGATGGTGACATGGGACGAGTTTGTTGTTTCAGAAGTTGAAGTCGATTTTCTAGAACAATTTGAGGTGACGAAGTTCTGATTAACTGGCAAAGTTCCTCGGTGGTTTTCAGATGATTTGGCGAATCGGTATTATACCTGCTGCTACTTCCAAGCGTTCTATATTTTAAATTATTAACATTACTCATCTGCGTTGACAGTTGCGGTTGAGCAGACCTGCATGATTCGACGTCTGTTTTGAAAGCAATATATTGATGTTGTCCTGACATGTGAATACTACTGGGTCTCAAATGTTGATTAGCATTAAAAGAACCTCCTCGATCATCTGTGCGGGGATGAGAAAAATCATTCAAAGCATCATGAATAAATCATTACCTACTTCGTAAATAGTCTTCATAATAGACGTTATTAGTCGTTTGGATATTTAATGTTTATATTTATAGGTACAAGTTATATTTAACCGGTTAACAAAACTAAATGAACATTTTCAATCATTTAAATTCTGGCATTGGCCATATTTGTTAGTTCGACCAATAAAAATTGAATTAGTTTATTCATCAATTTGATCAAATAATTTATATAAATCAGTTAATAATTAAAAGTAATTTATGTTAGATTACAATTTGTCCTTCGGATTTAGCCAAACCTGACTTTACGGGAAATATACTAAAAAAAATTCAACTGCCTGGCAATACTGGATTTATGCGCTAATGTTTTTCAAGTATAAACACTAAATTACGAAAATGCTTATAAAAAGGAATGAAAACAATTATGGGCTTGGATTTTGTGAGTTTTTATACATAACAAAATTTAAATAAAATGCAATTTATACTTCAAATTGAAGATTTTTGCCGTATTAAGTGATAAATTTAATACGAATTTCCCTCTCAACCAAAGCAGAAATCGAGTATTTTAAATTACATTTAAATAATAAAATTAGTGCGCTTAGAGTTATAATGATCAGACAAATATTAGAATAACATTTTTATAAATTTAAATGTAAAATAAATGGATAGATAGTGAGTTTCGTACTAAATTATTTGCTACAATTTATGTATGATAATATTATTGCCTTAAAAAATATGTTTCAGAAATGTTGTGCTTTTTTGCCATTAGGAAATCATTGAAAATCTAATTTATCTGTATGCATTAATATTTGCATAAAACAAAAAGGCTACAAAGCAGCAATTTTCCTGTCGAATTGAAATGTTTCCAGCCACAATTTGAAACTTATTCGGAGACGAGAAAACAGCTGTTCTACTATGTCAAACCTGAACTAATCGCGCGATCTGCCTGAAAATTTGAGATGGCAGGCGTAACCGATTTTAGTAATTTTAGCTATCTCATTTACTACACTAAACCAGTCAAAGCATGTTATTGCAGTATGTAGATGGAAAGTAAACTATAGAATTTTAAGCAAGAACATTAATAATAAACTAATAAAGACAATGATAAGCCTTGCCATAGCTAAAAGCTATTAAGCAAATTATTTGTTATATATATATATATATATATATATATATATATATATATATATATAACTTAAATTATTTCTATAAACAAATTATTTCATTTTATTATGATTCATAAAAATAAACAGAAGATTTCTCCAGGCGTGCTGAAAATTTCAGACGTCATGCTTAACGACCCTAATTCCCAGTTCAAAGCTTCAATTATTCCTTTTAGGGATTGTTTTAATATTTGACATTCATTTGAGATGTTGGAACAAATCATCAAAAGGATCAAACAAATGGCATCAGAAAATCACTTCAGATTATGACTAGAAATGTCCGAATAAGGAACATAGTAACCGTTAGGTCCTTCCAAAATTATTCGATACTAACCCATTTAAATGCAAGATATTATTAAAGTAACATGCTTTTAAATAAGAAGGACGGTTATCCATATTAGCTATTTTTGCTACACCACAGTGTTAACTCAACAAAATATCTGACGCTTTACCAAAGCATAACTATGCAGATCTATCAATTGCAAATAACACTCGGTCGTTCAATTTTAGTGCAGATCGAAGGTGTGTTATTCTGACCTCTCTTCGTCAACCTGCCTGGGGCAAGAAATTCTAGGAACAGTTTAGTGTTATCAGTTTAACTCAACGAGTTTGAGGGCACATCATTCATCACAACATTGGTAAGGCCCTATATCCAACGGCTGTTGAATAGGTTAATGAGGCATTTTTATTTACTTATAGATGTATCCACTAATGTAATATAATGTTTTCTGCTTTTATTGATGAAACTATATGAAGTCACAATTTTCGTAAACTTGCATAATACTTAATGTTCTGTATAATTCCTGTTACTATTTCCACAACGAAAAAAGAAACAGTGAACGAATATTATTAAAAATCTTCCCACTGTGTACAATAGTATGTGACGAATCAAATTTTAAATCAACTCTGTGTGTGTGTGAATCAACGTTTGACTTTTAAATGTATTAAACGAGTAAACATAGTCGAAAATCTGTCTTGCAACTTCATTTGAATAAAATAAGGAATAAAGAGGCGATTTAAACCACAAAAACGTTCTCCATCTACTATACACATAAACTAATGATATTTATTACGTGTCTACAGGAGAATGTATAAATAAGATGTGACGGAATTATTTAACCTTCGATTTACCTGGTCTAAATATGATTAACACATAATTATAGCTGTGAGCCCAGAAAGGGTACTGCCCAACGTTTGGAATAAAGGCTAAACGATTGATTTATTACTTTTAATTAAATAACATACTTTTGAATAAAATATAAGACGTAATTATTAGTATTTTAACATAATAGCATTAAGTGCATTTTTACGGAGGTCATTTGGATTGTGTTGAATATATCCGAAAGGAATTCTGTTTTCGTTAGTCAATGGAAACGGTTGACTTAAACAATTTAAATCAACGCGAATGCTGGTTAGTTACAAATTGAAAAAAAATATAACGTTAATTTAATTGAAGGAAAACATTAAAATTTAAAGTGACAGTTCAGACAAGCTACGAAGCCGACCAAGACAAATAAACGTTCAAATAAATTGTTAAAAATTAAAAAAGTAACTTGTCATATAAAGGAAAATATATTTTAAGGATACTTTTTATACCCGTAGACCATAAAATGTAAGAGGCCAAAAAGTGTTCTTAAATGATAGGATCATAAACACGTGATTTAACATGAAATCTGTTGTTGCACTAAAATATTAAGTCATTATTAATTTTGTTTAAAATATTGTGGAATTATTTAACATTAAAGTGAAAATTTTGCAGCTTATTAACACTTAAACACAAATAAGATTAAATAAGACACTCACATGTCACTAAGAACAAACATTTCTGTAAGTATTGATTGAAAATTCATTCAATTAAATGTTGAAATTTCTTAGTTTGTATTATGAATAGAAAAATTACCATTCCATATTATATTTTGTCTTCGATTAAAGTGAGATTTATGGAATTTTTAGTGGTTAAATTAAACTTGAGAATAATTAAATACACGAAAAGTCAATGTTTCAGCTTTAAACGCCACATAAATATTTATGCCGTCATTACTTAGGTGTAATTTTATACAGAATGTCACAGTATATTCTAACCTAGCACCGATTCGTATAATAGAATATAGAAAGTACTTTTAAGTTGAGATCTGATATTTAACCATAAAGCCCAATGTTTTTTTTGGTCGAATTTACTCAATTTTGGTTTAAAAAATTGAAGCCTGTATCCGGAAACCTTTGGACTATATTTTAGCCTTAAGGCAATTTACAGACCAAAAATCAAAAGAAATGCAAACAGAAAACTAATAGGCTCTGGTTAAGTCAAAGTCAACTTAACAATTGACAAAAGAGACCATATGCAAATGATAGAAAACTTTCTGAGGAATATAATAAAATTCTTGCATTTGGAAGGGAAATCGGAAGAATTTTAACATTATTTACGAAATAAGATTAAAATTTTAATTTATTCCTGTTTAATTGTCAAGGTAGGTAAACTGATGTAGCAATCGGTTGGTCTATTGACAACAAGTGACGAAATACCTCACAATCAATACTGCGTTTGACACACCAATGAATGGTTAGGCCGCATGCAAACACAGTTTTGTAAAGCATTGTGCAGTTATTCGATTGCCGATTTATCTTAATTTCTACACAGAATGAAAATTTTGTATGATAAACACAGGATAAAGGTACATTTTTTAACTGAGGTTTTGGTTTCGACATGTTTTGTTTGAGGAAATTGTTGGCATTAAAACTCTGTTTGCATACTCGATTGTTGGCGTAAAATACTAAAAATTTATTTAACTGCAGATTTGTTTATTCAAGATATAAATCGCAAAATTATGATAATAATGTATTTAGACAATTAAACGAAAATTGGTAGCGCGGGCGATGATATTAATTACCTGAATCAAGGTTGGTATCTTGGGATATACATCTGACAAATTATGTACATATATTTGTCAGTATAACCTAAGCATTGTATTGTGTTGAAAAGGCAGTTCATACAGTAGACCGATATCGTGCTTATTGAGAACTCATCACGTACTGTCCAGAATTTGCCTCGGATAGGATTCGAAACTGGGCACGTCTCCTTGGAATATGGTACTCAACTCACTGAGCGTGCGGTAGGGTGGCTTAATGTTCAGAGCAACAGATTCCATAGCAGACGTGCACACTCTCGAGATCTGTTCTTGGCAAATTCTGGATAGTACCTGATGAGATCCCAAGACGAACAAAAACGCTCTAAAAATTGAATTACTATTTATACATTATACAATGCTTAGTTTATACTGATAAATTTATGCACATAATGGGTTAGGTGTTTATAACAAGATCGCAACCTTCATTAAATAATGCATTTAAACGTTCTGCACTTGTCTACCGATGGTTTATTTTAGAAAATTATTGCAATTTTAGTCCAGGCGTTTGAATAAAATTGTTAAAATCTCCAAGCTTATGGCAGAATCTACAAAAAAAACATACTTTGCATATGCACGGAAGGTTTAAAATCTTTTCAAATTTTATCATTAAAAATTGCAAGGTGTGGCAATACGGAGACCTTAATCTCCAGGCTTAATGGATAATTTCCAAAGTGATTGTGAGAATAAGTCAGTAACTGATTACATGAGTAAGCGTTACCAAAATATACTTTAGTTATGGATATTTTAGTTATTATTAAAATCCGGTAATTGTCCTAAGCACTGCTCCAATGAGTGATCAAAGCTGAAAATATTGTCAGTCTGGAGTCATTACATAAGAAAGACGATTGACCATGTTTCTTATATGGCGTTTTTAATAAATATACCTATGCGAGAGCAAAGAGAACATTGTAGCATTTGCCTAAATATAAATTGTTTCAAGTTTCGAAAAACTGAGTAGAAAAAATATAAGCGAAGATTGATATAATAAAGCAAATTTATTCCAAACTATAATGACGTTACAAAGCGTTTTTTGAGATAATTATATAAATGAGAATATGAAAGATACAAATGTGTGTGTAAAATTTGAATATAGCAAATATTTTTATTATATATTTTTTAATTTACTCACCGAAGTTAATAACATGAGAGATATAGCAAGAAGGGAAGCGCTGTGCATAAAATAATTAGAGCCTATTTTATATTAGGCATTGCGTACTTGGTAACACATTATTTCAAATGGAGCCACAAGGATATACCATAACACGCAAGAACAAAAGGTATAATGAAATTTTCATGCTAACTGGCGACTCATCGGTAAGAGGCGACACTACGCTTTATAACCTCAAAATGCTTAGTCCAGTATTGTGAGACCGGTGGATGGCTTAATATCCTACGGGCAGGTGGACGATTCTTGCTCTGTATCTTGGATAGCAATGTGCTGGTACCATGTACATGCCTGGTAATTTGAAAACCATTTTGTTGATATCGTTTGCAGATTCAGTATAGGTGATCTAACCGCCCAGCTCTTCAACATCTCTTAACCAAAATGAATGAGGATGTAGAGCGTATTAATATTTACTACTTATGAGTCACAGGAATAAAAAAACGCATGTGTACATAAGATTTTTCTCTTTGTTCATGCTGAATTTTGTATATCTTTCTAGTCCTATTTGAACTAATTTGTTGCTAGGTACGCAATGCATAATATACAATTGTACATATATTATTTTTATGCATTGAATGATATGCAAATTAGAGACTGAATTGTGCAAGATAGAAAGGAGTGTAAGGGCATTCAACCCGAATTAGAGCTGATACATTTAATTGGATAAATTCTATCCTAAATTGTACTTTGTCTCTTGTGCGATTCTATTTTCATTTTGATTCTTGAAAAAACACGTTCGTTTGTACATACATGAAACGATATAGAAAAATGTTTCCATTAATTATTAAAATTTAATTTCATCCTTACACATTAGAACAGAAAACATATATAAAAAAGAACCAAATAGTTGGAAAGAGATGGAGAGTAGAGTTTAAGGCTGTAAAATACATCAGTTAACTGATACTCCAGGGATTATTAGGGTAATTAGAGAATATTTTTTTATGAACTTTATTAGATATTATTCTTTTATGTTCACCTAAAAACGTGACTAAGACGATTCTCGTATAAGTGTCACTAAATTATTAAAGTTTACATCATTAACGTTTTTGTGAATTTAAAAAATGTAACACGCACAGCATATACATAACTTGAGCAAAACCACACAACAAAAAACATAGAATTTTGCACTAATCTGCCAAAAAAGCAATATTTAGCAATAAGAATGGAATCAACACCAAAATCGATTTTCATTGATATTTTTCAAAGAATACTGCAATACAAAGTATATATCAGTTTGAAAATCAAGATGTTGTTCACAGCTAGTTTGAATAGCATCGTAATATTACTCAATTTTGGCATTGCAATATCTTACAAATTGAATAGATATTTGATCTTCATATGATACAACTAAGGTGATATTATTGCTTTGTAAAGTGAAAACAAAGAAGGCAACAAAGATTAAACCCTAGGTGAATTATAAAGAAAATAGTCCAGGAGGGTGAAGCAGGCCTATGTCATCTCTATTCACAAAGTGTTGAGTTATACGAAAGCTGTGGACGCGAATAATTAAAAGTTGTTTCTATCGTGAGTTCTTGCTTGAATTAAAAAAATTGCAATGCAGAACAAAGTCTCCCAAGAAACACAAGCACAGGAGGATGTATGAATATTACACGATTCGTTTCTTCAAATCGAAGCGCTAGTTGTAGTCTGAAAGAAACGTATACCCAAAGGTCTTTTCTATCATGAATTCTTTACAGAATGACAAAGAGGCGTAACGCAGTGCAAATACTGAAAAGGAAAACCAGCACAGCAGAACGAAATAATACTACGCCATTTATATTTATAAAGTGTTACGCTATTTACAACCTGGTTCAGGCATATTCTTAAAGTGTTTTTATATCACGCATTCTTTCGTGAACGATTTAAGGTTGCAGTACTGAATACTGGCTGACTATATAATCCAGCGCAAGTGGAGTACGTGATGATATGTCATTTATCTCTACATTGTGTTGCGCCAGATACACTCTGTAACATACATATTCTCAAACGAATGATATAATATGAGCTCGGTCAACAATATTAGTTTTTTTAATAATTATTTGATTAATTAATTTCTTTTATTCGAACTTTTTATGCACTAACAACATGTCATTTTGGACAATTTCGCTAATACAGGGTATTTTGTACTTTTGTTTTGACGATAACTCTGTCCATCTATCGAGTATGGCAGAAGGCGTGCATTCAAGTAAACACAATGAAATGTTAACACTTATATTCTATGAGACCTTTAGTATGACCTAAAGAATGAATATAAAAATCAACAAGGGGGAAACATAAAAATTAGGATATCTGGTGAACTCGAATAGGGGGAATTAACTACAATGCGTATTAAATATTTTTACGGATAATTTATTACAGTTATGGTTGTACACTAACTTGGAACTTAGGAAAGCAATTTTGGATTAGATTTTCTTACAACCGTTAAACCGCTAACTTTTATGGAGCTAAGAATATCGATAAAAAAAGACAGTGGAAATCAATATTTATGAAATAGCTTCTCAATTTTATGGCTTGAAAAGTTTGTAAACGATGGATGGAAAGATTAATTTTCTTCACTGTTGTAAAGCCCGGAGTTCGGCTTGGCTAAGAAGCTGCTGTGTGTCAGCAAATTAAAATGGATATACTCCGATAGAAAAATAAAATATTTGGTAAAAATGCTAGATTTTAAATATTACTTATCAGATTGTGAATACTGAAAATAAATGTATTTTGAGTTTTAATCGTTAAATATTTTGTAAAAAATAAATAACAACCCAATACAGAAATTTTAAAACGCAGTTTGACATGAAAAGTTTATTTCTATAGTGATTGGGAAATGAAAGATTAAATAGGTACACGCGAATGATATCTTGAAATGCAATTTCAGCAAACCTTATGCGACCAAACTGTACAAATAATTGGCTTAAAAAGAGCTACATGCCCTTTCGGAAATGTCTGCAAGTAAAGCAAGTTAAATTTATTTTGAGTCAGAAAACTCTTTAATGATAAATTTGTTAAGTTTAATATTAGCAAAAAGATGGATTGTGCTCAGCTAATAGAAGGATAAATAAAGCAACGCCTAAAATCTGTTACGGAAAACTTCACCTTTGTCAAATCATTAAGCGATTGGTTTTCAAATCGATTAAATCAAACACTGATTTATTTAGGAGTCACTCTTTATGCTATATTAAGAAAAGCGACATGGATTAAAAAAAAATTAAATCAACACCGTTAGTATATATTCAATAATAGTCCAAAAGATGATTAAAACAAATATTTAAAGATAATTATTTTGGTATATGCATTGCGTGGCCTAGAATAGAAACTCTACTTAATAAACCAAAATAAATTTCTTTTTTTTACCACTCATTTATAATAACCGAATTGACGTTACGAAGAACCAGGTCTTAGCAATTTGTGTTCAGAATCACGAAACTTAACATTAATTTCTAAAAGACCATACACTGTACACCGTTTTCAGTTTTGTACCAACTAATGTTTGAGCCATTCCTCGATTCAGGTCTATTCATCTGAGTATTAATTTGCAGTTTAAGTTGTTACGGACTAGCATCAATTTGAATTTATAAGACGTAAATAACGTCATTATATGATGCGATATCGATTTAATTTAGAGCAACGACTTTGTTTCGTAAATTATTACTGATCGGAGAAATTCAGGCCTATACTGAGAAACGCGTGTGGAACTAACGCCGAATAAGAAGACAAACTTCAATCTGTAGCAAATGTTTGATTTTACAATGGTAGCACGTAACAACAAGTTGTACAATAATTGATTGTATAAATGAGAAGCATACTGGTTTCAAACAAAATGTTTAAACATAAAGTCCTTGCCCGAGTTTTCGTAACCTAGACTCTAGTCGGAACATCTTTTGCTTCATATTGTTTAAACGCATTCATTGCGCTGAAAAGACGCACGCTACCTGTAATTTAAAATTATATATCAAAATATGTTTTTAAGGTAGACGTTCTTTCATGTGGAGAATAGCTGTCATCGCCTAGGATAAACTATTCCAAATGGTCACCTTTAATCTGTCTTTGTAGA
>JAQBSW010013453.1:0-13931 GCA_029291075.1 Eudiplozoon nipponicum | reverse complement strand
CCCATTATTTACATATATTTGTCAGTATAAAATAAGTATTGTATGGTGTAAAAAAGTAAATTCATCCAGGATGTTTTCTTAGATAATTCGCATGAGAGTCTAGGTCTAGACCAAAAACACAGTGTCACCAAACTAAGACACATTAATCGAAGGCATCGCAGTGTATGTTGTCCATAAAACTCTGAAATATCTGAGTGGCACAATTGGGAACAAACGGCATGTAAAGGTATTCAAAAAGGCCGAAAGTGGTGATGACTGCATATTTTCTATACCTTTTGGCGCATTCAATATGTGGTGGTAGGTTTGTCTGAGGTCAATCATTGAAAAATAATTGCTACGACTGGTATTTTATTCAATGTGTTTATATTGGGACTAGGATATGCACCGGATTTGGTCACAGAATTAAGCTTGTGATATTCCCCACAGTGTTGAGGCCCCTAACCTATTCGATTCTGAAAGCCCCATAGATGCCAGATCGCTTGAAGTCCTAAAATTCACAGTAGAGTCTGATAGTCTTATATTACTATTTGTGTCTCCTAAGTTCAAGTCCGCAATGTCCTGCACTAACCTACTTGTGTCTGGAAAGAAATATACGTGAACAACAGAAGAAATTAAATGTACCTGATCCACGGCGTCACCTTCAATATTATGTTATATCAGAACGAAGGAAATTGATGGATTAATATATTTGATGATGATGTAATCGTTTACTAGAAAAAATGTTAAAATGCAGCTGACTAAAATTACAATACCAGTCAAGCAGCGAGATACTCGAAAACTGAAAATGGCGCACAATTCAAAATCAAGTATTTAAACAAAGAATGTTCTGGAAAATAAAAAGAAAAAAATTCTTTTTAAATAAAATTCGTTACAATCAGCCATGGTGGTTTAAATTTATCAGTCAATGTTATTTTACATAAGGCGGAGGATTTAACTTCCTCCACATACACCACCTTCTCAAAAAAAGGAACGGCTAATAATAGACGTAATCATAGTTCTTCGGCTGACGATGTACTCTTCCAGAACGAGTTGTGCATACTGGCGCCCCTGACGTCGTCATCTCGTCCGGTACAACATTCACTGGTTCTTCAAAATCATCTGGTATCGAAAAATAGTTTTCATGCTGTGATTCAGTAGAATAAGATTTTGCTATATTAGACAACACGTCTTCAGAGTTCTGCATTTCATTATGTGCCTGTATGGTGGGATTGCACACATCAGATTCGCCCATGGAACGGTCATTCAACGCATCTGTTAATTCAGTCATACCGTCTATCCAGATAAACTGGGGAATGCAACGATCCAACGTAACACAATCCTCAATGCCATTTATTTCTATGATGACATTCTTGTCAGTCATCCTCTTGACCTTGTATGGTCCTTTATAAAATGGTGTTAGGCAGTTCTTCCTATTTTCATTAGTTACATACACATGCAAAGCCGATCTTAGATCAGAGGACACAGAGCATTTGGTTTTTGCTTTTCTAGTCTTGGTCGGAGCCAAACGACACATCTTATCTCTAAGTGCTCCTACGAACCAATCTACATAACTAGAAGCCCAATCAAGACTACTTGGAGTTTCTATTAGAAGATCTCCAGGCAACCTTAATGGTTCTCCATAAACCAGTTCTGCTATGGAAGTACCTAATTGTGCCCTATATCTGTTGCGCATGGCGAGTAGTACTATAGGAAGATCGTGTATCCAGCTTGTTCCACTAGTACACCTTAATGCAGCTTTCAGTTCACGATGTAACCTTTCTACCATCCCATTTGCTCGTGGGTTATACGCGCTAGTATGAATTATAGTGATTGACTACCACGATCACTAGTGACCTTTTCCGGAACACCATAACGCGATATCCAATTATGTAGAAACGCGATCAAGACTTCTTGCGCTGTCATGTCTTTTAAAATCGCCACTTCAAATTGACGACTAAATCTATCTACCATTGTCAGCAAGTATTTGTTTCCATTTACTTCAGGCATGTCGACAATGTCTATGTGTACGTGTCTGAACGGTTCAATTGGTATTCCAATGTTCTTTATCTCGGTTCTGGTATGTCTCCACATCTTACACGTTTGACACTTGGCACAGGCTCTTACCCATACTCGTATGTCTTTAGACATGTGCGGCCATACGTATCTGTCGTTGATCAATCGGATGGTGGCTTTAATGGATGGATGCCCCATGTCATGTAACACTTGGATAATCTTGGCCCGTAACTTCAACGGTACATATGGTCGTGGTTGACTTCTAGATGTTTCGCATAGCAACCACTTGCCACTTATGAGCTTACGAACATATCCCGGTCTTATAGATAATACTATTGTAAAGGGATCCGATCCTTGCGCTTCCTCGATTTGACTAACGAAATCGTTCATTGATTCATCTAATTTTTTTAATGGACCTTGAAATATCAGCTCGACATCAGCTTCATTCGGTCGGCTAAGTGCATCTGCTACCACATTCTCTTTCCCAGCAATATCAGACACTGTGAAATCGAACTCTGCTAACCGTGTTATTTGGGAATTTACTCTACGAGAGTAATTAAGCCTAGCTGTTTTACCAAGTATGCTTATCAATGGCTTATGATCGGTCAATAACTTAAACTTGTGACCATCTAAGTAATGCTCGAAGTGTATCACTGCGGCATACACTGCTAGAAGCTCTTTGCCAAACGTATCATAACGTTTTTCTCGATCATTAAGCTTACGGCTATAAAACCCAATCGGTCTTACTACGTCCTGATCTCTTTGCTGTAGCACTGCCCCTAATGCAACATCTGAGGCATCTGTGATTAGTTCGAAAGGTTTTTCCCAATCTACAGGTGCTAATGTGGTTACGTCACTTAACATTTCCTTGGCCTTTTGGAAATTTTCTCGGTCTTCTTCACTCAAGTTTATAGGCCAAGACTTCTTGATCGTGCTCTTTCACGAGTGAGATGGCTTGTTAACGATCCAAGAATTCCGGCTAGACCTGGAATGAATCGACGATAATAGCTGATCATGCCCAAGAACCTTCGTAACTGGCGTACAGTTCTGGGTTCAGTTACGTCCTTAATGGCTTTGATCTTATCTTCCAAAGGCTTAATTCCGTCTTTGGAAAGTATATGACCAAGGTATTTAACTGAAGAGCAACCAATATTACTTTTATTAGGTTTGACCACTAATCCATATTGTTCCAGCCTGGTCAAAACCGTTTCCAAATGCGTACGATGTTCATCTCGTGAGCGACTAAAAATTATTATGTCGTCTATATACACCCTCGCAAATGGACAATTCTGAAGGATTTCTTCATCCAAACGCTGGAATGTCTGACTGGCATTTTTCAAACCAAAGTCATTCGAAGAAATTCATGCGACCCCCCTCCTGGAAATCTGACTGCGGTGAGTGATATCGAACTTTCTTCCATTGGTACCTGATAGTACGCTTTCTGGAGATCTAAAGTTGAATAAACCTCATATCCCATTATATCTCGGAGCAAAGTACTCTGGTTAGGGAGAGGATAAGAATCACCCTTTGTCACTGAGTTCAATAGACGATAGTTACCACAAACCCTCCATTGACCTGGTTCAGGTTTGGGAATTTGACCTTCTACAAATCCCCTCTTCGCGCAATTGGTGAAATTCTGACAAAGCAACTTGTTGCTTGTGTTGTGCCAATGGTTGAGCCTTCGGTGAACAAGGCAACGGAGCCACCAATTCTATCTGGTGTTCTACTCCTGTCTTCAAACCTATCCTTTTGGCACTGAAAGGTTGAAACACTGCTAGGTGCTTCTCGATTATATCGGCAAAGTCATGTGCGACCGTTGGACGAGGTAAAAGAACTGTTCTAACTGCCGATGTGTTAGACTCAGTAGGTGTTGATATCCCTACGCCTTCTGCGATAGTCCTAGCCTTGGGGTCTAATGTCAGCTTGAAATGTGTCAAGAAATCCATGCCAATGATATGGTCCTTGACATCGGCTACTAGAAAATTCCATCGGAAGGAAGATTTCTGGCCTAATGTTACCGACATTTCTTTCATCCCTTTTACTCCAATCGGACTACCGTTAGCGGCCCATAGTTGATAATCAAATGTGGGGCAATCTGCTTCCACCACGTCTGACCTAACTATGCTTACCTCAGCACCCGTATCGATGAGAAATTCTAATCCAGATAATTCATCCTTAATAATGAACTTGTTGCTGGACAATCCGGCAATGTTTTCCAGATCTCCGCTTAGTGAGAATCGGACTCTCTTGCCTTCTTTCTCGGTGCTATTTGCTCTAGTCGCATCTTTAGCTTTGAGTATGCCTTTTAAAGGCATATCTGGGAGCCTTTGCAATGGAACCCCCCCTACGGCTCCTACTAGCGGGGGTTTTGTCTTTTTCCCGATGATGGATTTCTCTCAACCGGTTTTGTGCTTCCTTTCCATCTGGGTCCACCTAATCGCGGGTATATACAATTCTCACCTTGGCACTTCGCACTTCGTCCGTACTCGCAATGTGCCTTACACCATCCGCGTGGCCCTTCGAAGCGTTGACGCGAGTGACTCCCTCGACGTCTAGTATACCTATCCTGGCTCTGAAGTTGCGCAATGTCACGACGTAAGCTAGCAACTTCTCTACATAAGAAACGCAAGGTTTCTTGTATGGTCAGGTTGTTTTCGGTATCTGCCCTGACTGGCTGCATCGTGACAGAATCTGCTATTACAGCATGTACTTGTGGTTCTTGCTGTTTATACACGCCGTCTAACCCTCTGAGTTTAGTTGGCCAATCAATGCTCATTGTGTCAAATACTTCCAATGTAATTCTAAGCCTAATTGGTAGCTCAGCTGTAAAAATGGAGTTGACTACATCTCTAGATATATTCAACCTGGAAGCTTTTGTGCAAAGGCGTTCGTAAAATTCGGACTGTAGTTGACGCCCCATTTTTTCTAGGCGTAATAATTCGCACATTTGCGCTGATCTTCCAGGCTGATATCTCTGTTGAATTTCTGCCATTAATAACTCAAATGCATTGTACGGCTTTTCTTCTACAGTTCTGTCTCTGAAATTTTCCAAAGCATTTCGGAAATTTTCAGGCAATGCCATCCATGCTGCAACAAATTTCTCCATAGGGTTTACGATATTATAAGCACTAAATATCATTTGGGCATCTCCTACCCAACTTGAATGTTTTTCTGATTTGTACTGTGGTAGACTTAAAATTCTTGGACTGGCGCGGTCGCCAAATTTTGTTGAGGCCCCTAACCTATTCGAGTCTGAAAGCCCCATAGATGCCAGATCGCTTGAAGTCCTAAAATTCACAGTAGAGTCTGATAGGCTTATATTACTATTTGTGTCTCCTTAGTTCAAGTCCGCAATGTCCTGCACTAACCTACTTGTGTCCTCAAATTTAAGATCTGCTTTCATATCTATATGGTAAAACAATAAAATCGACACTTAATGTTAGGCAATCGGAATGCGAAAGTTGGACAGCGGTATCTCCAAACAAATTATATGGAAAGAAATATACGTGAACAACAGAAGAAATTAAATATACTTGATCCACACCACCAATTATTATGTGTCTGACTCGGAAATGTAGGTCGTGCTTTTACTTGAATAAGCGGAGATTTCTCACGGCGATGTAAATAGTCTAGTTGCAGTTGTAGCGGCTAATATTAATTCGCTGACATATTGCCTAAATGAAATTCAAATTTCATTATGCGGTACCAATTAAAACAAGCGAAATTTGCCGTTGACCAATGACGTGCGACCTTGTGCTTGCATATCTATATAAGCACGGTGCATTTACTATGCAAACAAACTTGACATTTCCGCTCGGCTCGCCACGTGATATTGCTGTCTCTCTCTCTAATGGGCTGTTTATCTACGCTGATTTCTGGACTTTCGTTTAACATGTGGACTTCAGTCACGCAATTTTCTTTCTGTTGCATAAATAGTCATACACAATCGATTATCTAATAATCAGATTTCTACGCGTGGATCAACCAAAGTGTTGCCGCAGATCTCTAGCAAGACAATTCTGAGACTTCGAACAGCATCTTACCTTTCTTCATTCGACAACTCTACTTATTTTGGTGCTTCCGCAAGAACGAACACCAGTCAATCAGCCAGAGCAGGTCTCAAGTATCTAGATGTACTTCTATACAATGCAACAATACCTAACTTCCTCGGCATTTGTCGGAGAACGCAATTTCGGCCTTGATAAAAGCCATCTCCAGTAACTGTAACTCATAATCTAAGATTTGTTGAATATTTTTACCGTCTCATGGCATTTACCTGCAGCTGGGTGTTTACACTGTAACGAAACAAATTAATTGCCGACATATTGCGTAAATTAAATTAAATTTTATTTACGTTGCACCAATGAGAAAAAAGCGAAACTTGCCGTTAACCAATAGTGTGCAAGTAGACATATATTAATATGGCATGGCTATTTAAGCACGGCAAATTTACCATGCAAGTTAGTTGTCGACTTAAACGATGGGTCTCCGAGTGTGCTATTTGTCAGAAAAACAAGATCAAACGACACTCTCGTTCTAAGTTGCAACATTTTCGAAATACTTCTCGCCTAGCCATCGGCCACATCGACCTTTTTCACCTGACAAAAGGTCAAGGCTTCAGCTACCTTCTAAGTATGATTGAAAAATTTACACGGTGGCCTGCGGCATTACCTCTTGGCACTATTTCGGCAGACGAAGTAACTAACGGTTTCATCTCTGCATGGATATCCAATTATGGTGTTCCCAATGAGGTTATCACGGACAGAGGCACTTGCTTCTCATCTGATCGTTTCAAAACCACCTTGCGGTACATGGGATTCATCTTACGTCAGACGACTGCATATCATCCCTAAGCTAACGGTATGGTAGAAAGAATGCATAGGGAACTCAAAGCTGCTTTAGCATCCTCGTCCATTAATGGCAACTGGGTCGATGCACTACCTTTAGTTCTGCTTGCCATGCGTTCCCGTACTCGTGAATCCATTAAAACGTCTGCGTCACAACTCTTGTATGGCATGAATCTACGCCTGCCTAGTCAGCTCCCACGTCTACTACCGGCACAAGATGACCCACAAAGACGAAGCTACCCGCCTTCGACTTCATTTCGGTAACATGTCTGAACAGCAGCCGAGACATACGCCTCGTCCAGTCTTCGTTCACCCACAGCTCCACAGCTGCAAGAGAGTACTCGTTCGCAAAGACAATGCTGTTGCACCACTACAACAAAAGTATCACGGTCCCTACTTGATTTTGCTCAGACAACCAAAATACTTCATTATTATGCAAGGCGCTACACCGACATCAGTAAGCATAGACAGGTTGAAACCGTTTATCGAACTGCACTTGATCCTGAGAGCGTTCAACCTTCTACACACGTCTCAGGCTCCGTCTGCCCACAATCTCAATAGCCTGCTTTGTATAACGCGTAATTGATATTTTTTTAACATTAACATTTAACGTATCAAAATTTTTTTAACCTTACGTTAATTTTTAGCATTTGTCTCACGTGGCATAACCAGCTGTTCTTAGCTAACAATTGTGTAGCATTTTTGAACAGTTCTTTGGTATTATGCCATCTTCTGAGGCAATGTTCGTGTACATATTTTTATGCAGTTACCATTGATTTTAATGTATATATTTTTACATTATAATGTATTTCTCACACATGACACCACACTGCCTATTTTGGTATGACCAGCTACTTAGAGCTAACGCTTTCGTGTAGCAACACTAAGTAGTTATCAGCTTCATATCATGGTACAGGCCACTTTCAATGCATATCTCAACTTCATCAATTGCACAAAGACCACTCTACAAATATCATGACCACAACGTCGAGCACACACTCTAGCTCCTTTGGTCGTATACAAACGCATTGACGACGATCCAGCCTGCCTAGGTTTTAACTTAAACCTGGCAACTTCAGAGGCGATTTACCTCGAAATCTTCACGCTGCGGCTCCCAAATCTTACACTGCTCTATTTTGCCTCACGCGGTATGACCGACCACTAGAGTTAACAATTTGTGTAGCATTTTCTAGTGGTTACTTGGCATCATATCATTGTTGAAGCAGCCAACAAGCATACTTAAGCCCAGCATTTATGGTATATTATTATTTTTTTTTGCTTAACCTGGTTCGAATTCTGTCATGCATTTCTTATCTAGCCTCGCAGAGAGGAAATTTTTTTCCTTTTTTTCAGAGAGGAAAGTGTTGTAACGACACAAATTAATTGCCGACATATTGCGTAAATTAAATTAAATTTTATTTACGTTGCACCAATGAGAAAAAAGCAAAACTTGCCGTTAACTAATAGTGTGCAAGTAGACATATATTACTATGGCATGGCTATTTGAGCACGGAAAATTTACCATGCAAGTTATTTGTCGCATTTGCTTTCTGCCTTGCGTTACGTGTGCGCGCTGTCGGCTGTCATTGCATACGCCAGTTATTGGATTGTCTTCACCAACAATTGGCAAAATCGAGTTGCTGTACAACCAGCTAGACGAGCCAAATAATGCAGAACTTCAACGAAGTTTCCACATCAAGATTACAACGCAACAACAGAAGGAACCACAGCCAGAGTCAACAAAAGGCTCTCGGACATCTTCCATCTGAAGGATCTTTCTAGGCATTTGCCGGTGTGGAGGAAAGTAAATCCTCCGCCAAATGTAAAATAACATTAACTGACAAATTTAAACCGCCATGGCTGATTGTAACGAATTTTATTTAAAATGAATTTTTTCTTTTATTTTCCAGAACATTCTTTTTTTAAATACTTCACTTTGAATTGTGCGCCATTTTTCAGTTTTCGAGTGTCACGCATCTCGACTGGGTGTATCATCTGTTGGTCTGCTGCAATTTTAACATTTTTTCTCTAGTAAAACGAATACATAGTAACAATATATTTCTGCTATAACTGTCTTATATTCTGTTATTAAAGCACACTTAGAAGGGACGTTCTGGAACAGGTAATTTGATTATTCTGTTGTTCACGTATATCTCCTTCCAGATTATTTGTTCGGGAATTTGAGCGAGACAACTTTCGCATTCCGATTGCCTAACATTAAGTGTCGATTTAATTATTAAACTAATAAGACATGGAGGCCTGATATTAAATTTGAGGACACAAGTAGGTTAGTACAGGATATTGCGGATTTGAATTTAGCAGATGCGAATGGAAATATAAGCATATCAGACTCTACTGTAAATTTTAGGACTTCAAGCGATCTGGCATCTATGGGGTTCTCAGACACTAATAGGTTAGGGGCCTCTACAAAATTTGGCGACCGCGCCAGTCCAAGAATTTTAAGTCTACCGCAGTACAAATCTGAAAAACATTCAAGTTGGGTCGAGGAGATGCCCAAATGATATTTAGTGCTTATAATATTGTAAATCCAATGGAGAAATTTGTTGCAGCATGGATGGCATTGCCTGAAAATTTCCGAAATGCTTTGGAAAATTTCAGAGACAGAACTGTGGAAGAAAAGCCGTACAATGCATTTGAGTTATTAATGGCTGAAATTCAACAGAGATATCAGCCTGGAAGATCAGCGCAAATGTGCAAATTATTACGCTTAGAAAAAATGGGGCGTCAACTACCGTCCGAATTTTATGAACGCCTTTGCACAAAAGCTTCCAGGTTGAATATATCTAGAGATGTAGTCAACTCCATTTTCACAGCTGAGCTACCAATTAGGCTTAGAACAACATTGGAAGTATTTGACACAATGAGCATAGATTGGCCAACAAAACTCAGAGGGTTAGACGGCGTGTATAAACAGCAAGAACCACAAGTACATGCTGTAATAGCAGATTCTGTCACGATGCAGCCAGTCAGGGCAGATACCGAAAACAACCTGACTATACAAGAAACCTTGCGTTTCTTATGTGAGAGAAGTTGCTAGCTTGCGTAGTGATATTGCACAACTTCAGAGTCAGGATAAGTATAATAGACGTCGAGGGAGTCACTCGCGTCAACGCTTCGAAGGGCCACGCGGATGGTGTAAGGCACATTGCGAGTACGGACGAAGTGCGAAGTGCCAAGGTGAGAATTGTATTTACCCGCGATTAGGTGGACCCAGATGGAAAGGAAGCACAAAACCGGTTGAGAGAAATCCATCACCGGGAAAAGGACAAAACCCCCGCTAGTAGGAGCCGTAGGGGGGTTCCATTGCAAAGGCTCCCAGATATGCCTTTAAAAGGCATACTCAAAGCAAAAGATGCAACTAGATCAAATAGCACCGAAGAAGAAGGCAAGAGGGTCAGATTCTTACTAAGCGGAGATCTGGAAAACATTGCCGGATTGTCCAGCAACAAGTTCATCATTAAAGATGAATTATCTGGATTAGATTTTCTTATCGATACGGGTGCTGATGTAAGCATAGTTAGGTCAGACGTGGTGGAAGCAGATTGCCCCACATTTGATTATCAACTATGGGCCGCTAATGGTAGTCCGATAGGAGTGAAAGGGATGAAAGAAATGTCGGTAACGTTAGGCCAGAAATCTTCCTTCCGATGGAATTTTCTAGTAGCCGATGTCAAGGACCATATCATTGGCATGGATTTCTTGACACATTTCAAGCTGGCATTAGACCCCAAGGCTAGGACTATCGCAGAAGGCGTAGGGACATCAACACCTACTGAGTCTAACACATCGGCAGTTAGAACAGTCATCTTACCTCGTCCAACGGTCGCACATGACTTTGCCGATATAATCGAGAAGCACCTAGCAGTGTTTCAACCTTTCAGTGCCAAAAGGATAGGTTTGAAGACAGGAGTAGAACACCAGATAGAATTGGTGGCTCCGTTGCCTTGTTCACCGAAGGCCCAACCATTGGCACAACGCAAGCAACAAGTTGCTTTGTCCGAATTTCACCAATTGCGCGAAATGAGGATTTGTAGAAGGTCAAATTCCAATTTTGCTTCCCCAATAGTGATAGTTCCCAAACCTGAACCGGGTCAATGGAGGGTTTGTGGGAATTATCGTCTATTAAACTCAGTGACGAAGGGTGATTCTTATCCTCTCCCTAACCAGAGTACTTTGCTCCGAGATATAATGGGATATGAGGTTTATTCAACTTTAGATCTCCAGAAAGCGTACTATCAGGTACCAATGGAAGAAAGTTCGATACCACTCACCGCAGTCAGATTTCCAGGAGGGGGATCGCATGAATTTCTTCGAATGCCTTTTGGTTTGAAAAATGCCAGTCAGACATTCCAGCGTTTGGCTGAAGAAATCCTTCAGAATTGTCCATTTGCGAGAGTATATATAGACGACATAATAATTTTTAGTCGCTCACGAGACGAACATCGCACGCATTTGGAAACGGTTTTGACCAGGCTGGAACAATATGGATTAGTGGTCAAACCTAATAAGAGTAATATTGGTTGCTCTTCAGTTAAATACCTTGGTCATATACTTTCCAAAGACGGAATTAAACCTTTGGAAGATAAGGTCCAAGCTATAAAGGACGTAACGGAACCCCGAACCGTACGCCAGTTGCGAAGGTTCTTGGGCATGATCAGCTATTATCGTCGATTCATTCCAGGTCTAGCCGGAATTCTTGGATCGTTAACACGCCATCTCACTCGTGAAAAGAGCACGATCAAGAAGTCTTGGCCTATAAACTTGAGTACAGAAGACCGAGAAAATTTCCAAAAGGCCAAGGAAATGTTAAGTGACATAACCACATTAGCAACTGTAGATTGGGAAATACCTTTCGAGCTAGTCACAGATGCCTCAGATGTTGCATTAGGGGTAGTGCTACAGTAAAGAAATCAGGACGTAGTAAGACCGATTGGGTTATATAGCCGTAAGCTTAATGATCGAGAAAAACGTTATGTTACGTTTGGCAAAGAACTTCTAGCAGTGTATGCCGTAGTGCTACACTTCGAGCATTACTTAGATGGTCATAAGTTTAAGTTATTGACCGATCATAAGCTGCAGATCAGTATACTTGGTAAAACAGCTAGGCTTAATTACTGTCGTAGAGTAAATTCCCAAATAACACGGTTAGCCGAGTTCGATTTCACAGTGTCTCATATTGCTGGTAAGGAGAATTTGGTAGCCGGTGCACGTAGCAGACCGAATGAAGCTGATGTCGAGCTGATATTTCGAGGTCCGTTGAAGAATTTAGACAATTCGATGCTTGATTTAGTTAGTCAAATCGAGAAAGCGCAAGGATCGGATTCCTTTACATTAGTTTTGTCCAAAAAGACACGATATGCTCGTTAGCTCATAAGTGGTAAGTGGTTGTTATGCGAAATGTCTAGATGTCAAACACGACCATATGTGCCGTTGGAGTTACGGGACAAGATTATCCAAATGTAACATGACATGGATCATCCATCCATTAAAGCCACCATTTGATCCATCAACGACAGATACGTATGGCCGCACATGTCTAAAGACATACGGGTATGGGTAAGAGCCTGTGCCAAGTTTCAAACGTGTAAGGTGTGGAGACATACCAGAACCGAGATAAAGAATATTGGGATACCAATTGGACATACAAGGTCAAGAGGATTACTGACAAGAATGTCATCATAGAAATAAATGGCTTTGAGTATTGTGTTACGTTGGATCGTTGCATTCCCCAGTTTATCTGGATGGACAATATCACTGAATTAACAGATGCGTTGAATGACCGTCGTTCAATGGGCGAATCTGACGTGTGCAATCCCACCATACATGCACATAACGAAACGCAGAACTCAGAAGATGCGTTGTCTAATATAGTAAAATCTTATTCTAGCAGTTCACAGCATGAAAATTATTTGGCAATAACAGATGATATGGAAGAACCAGTGAAAACTGTACCGGGCGGGATGACGACATCAGGGGTGCCATTATGCACAAATCGTTCTGGAAGAGTGCCACGTCAGCCAAAGAATCATGACTACGTCTATTACTAGCCGTCTTTTTTAAGCAGGTGGTGTATGTGGAGGAAGATAAATCCTCCGCCAAATGTAAAATAACATTAACTGATAAATTTAAACCACCATGGCTGATTGCAACGAATTGAAGAATTTAGACAATTCGATTCTTGATTTAGTTAGTCAAATCAAGGAAGCGCAAGGCTCGGATCCCTTTATATTAGTTTTGTCCAAAAAGACAGGATATGCTCGTAAGCTCATAAGCGGCAAGTGTTTGTTATGCGAAACATCTAGAAGTCAACCACGACCATATGTGTTGTTGGAGTTACGGGCCAAAATTATCCAAGAGTTACATGACATGGGACATCCATCCATTAAAGCCACCATCCAATTGATCAACGACAGATACGTATGGCCGCACATGTCTAAAGACATACGGGTATGGGTAAGAGCCTGTGCCAAGTGTCAAACGTGTAAGATGTGGAGACATACCAGAACCGAGATAAAGAACATTGGAATACCAATTGGACGGTTCAGACACGTACACATAGACACGAATAGGTTAGGAGCCTCAACACCGGAAAGCGCACGACCGGCCCTGTTAAGGGCCCACTATCAGAAAAATAACTCTATATCCATAGCACGTTAACCGAGTTTGTAAAGTCCTAGGGCATTTACTTGAAGCTGGGGCGTTTACAACACACTATTTGTGTGTTTATATAATTTTAGCAATATATTAAATTATTTGTGACTTGTTTATTCTTGCTTTGTTTTTAAATTTATAAAAATCTCTTCAGATATATATTATTTTTAAAAAAAACTTAATTCTAAAAGCCTATTATATTTTTAATTGTAGAATGCTTTTTCTTTAAATTTTAGTTTTAGTAATTTATCCCTTGAATTTTATTAACATTTTATTTGTAAGGAAAATTAAACTAATCTCATTGTGCACATTATTTTTGTCTAGTTCTTCTAAAATGGATGTAGTGATTTTCATTGTTATTTTTGCGTCTATTGCATTGAAAGTGCTTTTATTTTTTAACTAGTATGTAAGACTTTTTAA